>CM073779.1:90721171-90764246 GCA_037158775.1 Hetaerina titia | reverse complement strand
ATAGTTGTGTCCATCCAAAAACCTACCTTAAATGGTAGATTACCTAATAATATGCATATATATATATATATATATATATATATATATATATATATTTGTATATATATACAAATATATATGAACATTAAATAGTAATTTCACCAAAACACTTAATCCTGGTGTAAGAATTGTTGGCTTGCAATTTCTCTAGTACTTTATTAACGACTACTTCTATGGAATTTACTCACCATTTGTTGGAGTAGTTGAAGCATTTCCACACGAGTAAATCCATAAGTTTCATGTGCTTCTAAAAAATCCATTATATCATTTTTCAGAGAAGTCTTGGTACGATCACCAGCCATTTGATTCAGCACCATGTTCAGTTTCTGATACTTTTTGGTGTTGGGGAAAGGCATTAAATAATACAATTCTTCCTTTAAGCTTTCTATATTAATCAGAGTTTCCATTAAATTAAGTGTCCTTTCTTCCAAAAATTTCAGATTACCCCCCTTAATCATATCCACAATTGCATACACAATTGGTACTAAAACCATATTCCGGCCTTGAAACATTTGAACAAAATGCCTGGAAATATGACAAAGGCAAATGTTTAGCATTGAAAGGTTTAAAAATTGAAATATTTTATTGATTTATAGTAGAATATACTAAGGAACTTGATTTTTACATTCAAGGATTAATGATATATGATTCATAGGTAATATATGTAATGATGGAAAATATTTACATTCTTGATAGTAACTTCAAATAATTAAAGTAGAGGAGGATATACTTTAGGTACAATGTTTGTTAGAATGATATGTACAAGTTATCATACTTAAATTCATAAAATTATAAATATTATTGACAAAGATATGGAAGTATATATGGTTTAAGAAAAAGCTTTGTGGAGTAAAAGAAGTTGAATATAATTATTAATTTTGATGGTGAAAGTTTTATATAAATAAATAAATATATTTATTCTATTATATTTATTATGATATGCATAAATATTATAGAGAATATAGAAGTATAAATTATAGACTGGGAAATATAATGAAGGGAAATATCATAGGAAAAAGTAATAGAAAGGCCAAGGTAGAAATTAATAAATGATATAAAAAGCATGAAGAGAGTAATGAGCAACAATGAATGTAAATGAACGGGAATAGTAAAAAATAATGGCTATAACAATAAAAACCTTTAGAAAAGATGATGATGACATATAGATATTTTAGAAGTACTGACCAGAGGCAAATAACATTTGGATGGCACAATAGTAAAAGAATATAAAACACTTAAAATGACCTACAGATTAGGGAAAAGTATAGCATTAGGCTTTCTTCAGGTCTGGCTAGAAGATTTTAGATGAAGAGAATGCAATGACTGGGGTGGGGAAAGCCCATGGAATGATGAGAAGAAGCTGAAGAAAGCAGTAAGGATCTAGGAAAGATGGTGTTGTCAAGCAATTTTATTTAACTCATAAATTAATTATTTCTAAATCAATCATTGAATGAAATTGATGAAATATTTTTGAATAAACTCTTCTAAGTTATAATTATTGAAAGAAAGTTAGTACTTACTCAGTTAGATTCTTATACAGGTACAGGAAGGCTAGAGTAAGGACAGTGTCATTTTCAGCTTGGCTCCACTTCTTCATAATTCTCATTAGTGAAAAAGAAGTGTCCCTGATAAGCCCAGTAATTATATTTGTAGCATTCATCCTTCCCCTTACACTTTCAATTTCCACCATATTTCCAATCATGTAGTCCACATAGAACTGGAATGCCACAAGTGCTGTGATGGCAATACATGGTGTTTGTGCATTTATCACGTCATTTGCCAAATGTAATAATACATAACGGATATGACTAGGAGATTCACCAAGCAGGTAATTGATGTACTTGACTCCATTCCTCTCTTTGTTCCAAAGGAATAACTGATTGAATAATTTGTCAATCATCTCACTGGAGTAATGGTAGGATCTTCTTTCAGCATAGCATAATTTATGGCAGCAAAAGGCAAATATGCTATCCCCAGACACAGTGGTTATTTTATTGCTGTCATAGAAAAACCTGAACATTGTGTACATGATTGAATTATTATCTGATGACAGAAACTTGTAAAGATCTAAATCTGGATAAACCTTAAAAATTTGATCAATAACAGATGTTGCTTTGCCCATTGCCAACTGTCCTTCATTTTCCATATGCCAATATTGGCTCATTGCCAGAGTTATTGCAATTGCTGAATGGTCCTAAAAAGTATCATGATAAAATAATTCATATTTTTACTCAATCATATAATAAAAACTATGCAACAACAAAACTAACCTCCAACATTTGAGGAATACTTTTCTCTGTGATGATACAAAAATCATGTAATGATTGATGATTGGCCAACCATAAAATAGGAAAGATAGTTCCAGCATTTTCAATGTAGAATTCCTCAATGGATTCATAAATTAACCAAAAAGGGAAATCCTGGAAAGTGATACACAAATTCAAATTATGTTAAGCACCTAAATACTCACTCATTGTTTTTCCCTTTTATAAATTAAGAAATGCAATGCACTTCTATTAAATTTTCAATACTCTGATATATTTGCTAAATATTGGTTCTCATCCTTCCAGATTAATAAACAATTCAGATAGTTCAAATAAAAACTGAGATAAAAATGGATGCATGAATGCTGACAAAAAAAGTGAGTAAAAAATAACATCAGAAAAATTCATCCTCATCTGTACATAACAAATAAAATCAATTAAAGAAACCCATAAAGAAGGATGCTGAATGGTAATGAAGGTTATTATAGCCATAGTAGTAGATAAGCAGCCTTACAATATCATTAAATCTGAACAGTCTTGGATAAAGTTTATTGTAAAATACATGTCAAGTCTTAGGAGAAACAACAAGTATCTAAGAAAGAAAACTTTTGATAATTAGTCGCCCAAAAAATCCATGCAATAGTGCAAGTAGACCAAGGAAGAGTGAATAGCAAGCTGCTTGTTCTCTAATGAACTAATGAATAGAACCTATCATTCAATAAGTCCTTGGACTTGAACGGGATATATTTTGGGATGCATAAGGATTGATTTACATTGACTCCCTTGAAAAGGAAACATCTAGCAATAAAAACAATACATTGAGTTATTGGAGCTTTTAAAGGTAAAAATTGCAAAAAATGACAGCATATGATGAAAAAATCTTTCATCAAGACAATATACTTTGCCACATGTCAATGAAAATAATGGCCAAATTGAACAAGTTGGGCTTCAATCTACTTTCTCACCCACCATACTCTCCAGATGCTGTGACTACTGGCTGTTTGCTGATCTGAAAAAGATGCTCCAGGGAAAATGATTTGGCTTGAGTAAAGAAGTCATTGCTGGAACTGAAGCTCATTTTGAGGACAAGGATAAATCATTTTACAAGCATGGCATTGAAAAGCTAGAAAAATATTGGAATGAATATATATTTTTTTAAACAAATGTTATCTTAGTCCCAGGACTTATTGAACGATACCCAGGACTTAATGAATGGTCTACTAAGAAGAGAAATATGAATCAAGTTAAATATGGTCACAAGGATATTTTAAAAAGAAAAAAAAAACCCTTAATTGTCCATGAGACTAGAGAAAATATACCAAAAGAAGGCAATAACTATTTGGGAAGTGATCAAAAGAGTACATTGAAATGTTTTATTGAAGGCCCAAACCATTTAAATTAAATTTTATTAAATAAGAACTTATTACAGAAACAGATCACCATGCCCTGACATTGCTGATAAGTAAATATGATAGAAATATGAAAGACCTAAAGAACATCTAGGCAAGAGAAGTTGACAAAACAAACAGAAATAATAAAGGCACTCAGGCTCAAAGTAAAGGAAACCCTCTTTGGAATAATCAGTAATTGCTACCATACTCAGAAACTCCCTGTGAGGACTTTGAGAAGAGCATGATTAATGCAGTAACAAAGAATCCAAGAATAAGTGAAAATAAAGAACACAGGCTTTTGGGCTTGATGTTTCATATATTATGAACACAAGGATAATCAGCAGAATAGTAGGAGAAAAAATCTTCAGAAAAAGCTAAATTAGATTCAGGAAATACTGAACAGTGAGAGAAGCAATATTCAGCTATGGTATACTGCCATAAAAATGATACAACAACAGTGCACTTTGTGCAGCAATTGTTCTCTGAGGGAAGGGATTCAAAAACGTTTAATAAAGAAAGATGAAAAAGGATATTAAGATCTCTTAGAAAGGACTACAGTGACAAAATAATGATCCATCATATCTACAAGATTCATATATATACTTAGAAGTTGGATTTTAAAGGAAAAAAGATGCCAATATAGATAACAAAAATAAAAAAAGGATATAACCTCTTATTAATACCATTTGACATATATTTAGACAAGGTAATTAAAAAGGTACAAAAATGAGGCAATTAAAGAATAATGGTATTGGGTGAAGAAATTAATATACTCCAGATTGCTGCTTATATTTTAGTAGTGCAAAAAACTGCTGAAGTAATGAATATAAGGAGAGTTTGCAATTTTCTACAGATTTATTATAGCTTACGATGCATTTCAACTCACAGAGTCATCATCAGGTACAAGACCTGTACCTGATGATGACTCTGTGAGTTGAAACACATCGTACGCAATCATAAATCTGTGGAAAAGTACAAACTCTCCTTATATTCATTATGAAGAACTTCCACGACCTTAAGCCTGAAGCTGTTGAACTTAACTGCTGAAGTGTCTGAAATCTGATGTTACAATGTGAGAAGGGAAAGCAGAACATGTGGACTCTTTAATCTATATGAAGAACAGTATACATTGAAATCAAAGAAGCTTGATGGAAATTGTATGAAAAATATTTCAACCTAAAATGCTATTCAGAATAAGATGCAGATGCATTGTTAGGTATATTATTAAAAGGAAAATATTTATTACATTATTAAACAATGAACTCCAGAGAAAAATAATGTGTATACCTCCAGTAGAAAGAGATGTGAAAAATAATTATTGTAATTTTAAATTTAGACAATTATTACAAACTTGTATTTGAGAAGCCAGTGACATTAGCATTACAAACATCTTTAAACAAACCGAATGGTATTAGTATTAACCTTGTGAAATTTATCCATGATGGAAAGGAGACAAACTATGCAAATTTCACTTGAATAGAGATTTATTCACGACCCGGGTTTCATACACTTAATGTCATCTTCAGGTGACTATACAGAGTTACGTATCCTATATATATGACAAGCAATTGGGGGGGGGTAGGGGTTTAGGAGCGGGGGAGAAGGGAAGAGAGAGGGGCAAGAGAGGGGGGAGGGAAAAGAGTGTAGAGTGAGGTTTGAGAGAGAGAGGGGTGTTAGTCTTCCACTCTCCGTACCTAACCCTAACACCCCTCTCTCTCTCAAACCTCATTCTACACTCTTTTCCCCCCCCCCCCTCTTGCCCCTCCCTCTTCCCTTCTCCCCCACTCCTAAACCCCTACCCCCCCCAATTTCTTGTCATATATATAGGATACGTAACTCTGTATAGTCACCTGAAGATGACATTAAGTGTTTGAAACCCGGGTCATGAATAAATCTCCATTCAAGTGAAATTTGCATAGTTTGTCTCCTTTCCAACAAACATCTTTATTTTCTTTCATTCATTGAAAACTATGAATTTGATCAATGATTTCTGGATTAGTAATTATTAGAGTGTTTAGTATGACTCCAGCTCATATTAATACTCCAATATTCCGGAACCCACTATTATGCATTCTTAATCTGGCTAATTTCTCAGAACAGCCTCAACGTTATTGATATTGTATGAATTTAGGTAGAAAATCTTGCTGGGAAATCACATGTGATCCAGGGGAGGGAATTATTCCCTGTATACTGATTGTTACTATTAGTAAAATAATTTTTTCTCCAAAATTTAGGTTTCAAACTTTTCTCCAAACTTACTTTTTTAGAATTTTTAAAGATAATTTCCATCCAGCTTTTTTCCAAGTTCAATGAATGACTAGTGACTATAGATTTGCCCTTATTTCAGGACAGACACAGAAGAAGAGCAATAGAAAAATAACACTGTACCACAAAACTTGGAGGATAGTGCAACAGTTTGCCTCAAAATTATTATTCATTCTTTACACCTTAACTTTTTCATCACTATTGACACATTATAATAGCTCCTCTTTTCCTAGAATAGAATGGAAATGAAACTGATGCAACTTTCTGACAATTTCTCTAACTTCATCAAATTATAGAAAACATTATTATCTTATAATTTACCATCTCTTTGTCCATCATTTATTCATAAATTATTCAAATAAAAATGTACTTTAAAACAATCCCACATATGATGACTTACATTGAGAGAAAATATGCAAATGAATATTACTTCAGTTTTTACAGTTCACTGGAATTTACCTACACACTAAAATATCTTTGTTAGATACATCCTAATCAATGCCATCTATATGCAGAGTGTACATTTTAGGAGCTATATATTGTTCTTACCAATGCACAATGTTCACTGCTCAGCTTTCTATATTGACCTATGCACTGCATCCCTCAATGTTAGCATCAATAAGCACAAAGTATCCTTTAAACTATCCTTCCCTTCCAAATCTCTCCCACTCTCAGATATGCAGCTACCTACAGTGAAGATTTTGACAATTTCTACAATTTAGCAACTATTTTTTCCCTATAAGCAACATCCACATAAATCCAAATAAGGGCCCTAGAATTGGTGGAAGTATATCTTTTTAAATTCTGCCATTCAGATTAAATTGTCATATATAGCTGACACAGTCTTCATGCAATCATTCTAAATGGAAAACCTGCTAAATCCATTTTTTAATACCCTTAATTAATACCCAGAAGGGACAGGAAATGTTTTAGCACTTGCTAAAACATTTTCTATCCCTTCTGACCTTATCTTCTAGCATTTTTAATCCAGATATCATTCTGATAATTAATGTAAAAAATTCATGACTATATTACAATAGTATATTTTCAGCCACATTGCAAGGACTTATTGAAGACAAATTGAGGTAAACATAAATGTATACAACTATGGTAGAAGGCCAAGGATAAGCCATGAGAACAGTACAACATAAAGTTCTGACACCATGAACAATGTGTTAGTCAGTATAAGTTAATGTAAAGAAGAAGATACAAAACAATCATCAAAATGAGATTATGTTATAAAAATGTTAAAAATAAATCTAATTTGAAAATGATTGAAATAATATTGGACTGCATATGTAATACTGGGTTTCATAATATAAAACTATCAATGAAACAAATTAACAGTGTTATTTTATAAATAAAAATATAGTAGCATAGATAATCAATCAATTGGTAGAGAGAGAAAAGTAAAGCACATAGCAAAAGAATGATTTCATCAGCATTGTTCTCATGTATAACATGAATTATGGAATGTGTATTATCAATGAAGACTCACCAAAACATTTCCAAAACAATAAACCTCCATAATTTTAGTTTACACTAGTCCCATGAAAAAAGTAAGGGACCAAACATATGGAATGGCACAAACAAAGCTAAAAGTTTCCCATGTAAATTAGAATGATGAGCTGAAACATTATCCTCTATCTGTAAATTTAAGCAAAATGTTGTTCTTATGTGTTTGTAGACAATTTATAGGCAAAATTACCTTTATGTCACTAAGCATAATCCATTTTTCAATCAAATCCAGCATGTATTCACACAATAATACTTTTTTATTAGCTTGTAGCTCTTCTCCAATTAAACCAAAAATCCTTTTTCCTAGACCTAATAAAAAAAAACAAAAAATGTTATTTTTAAGTTATTACCATGATATCCTGACATAATTTCCAATGTAATAGATATCATAAACCAGATATTCAGATCAAGAAATTGTATTTTATAATAATCACTTAAGATTTTCAATATACAAAAAAGGGAATTTATTATTAACATCCACGTATTTCCTCTTCTCATCAAATTAAATCACAAGTTCACAATTAGGATAGGATGAAATCAATTAAGGTCTTGGGGTGAAAAATATTCTCATGGAACAACAAATTGGTTTAAGAAATTGTTGGAAGAAGAGTCTATATGTACAGATTTATAGAATCTATAAGGAAAGAATCTGACTGGAAGACTTTGTGAGATGAGTATTAGTTCCTATTTCAAAAAAGGCCAAGGTTACATTAATTGAGGATTACAGAGAAATAAGTTTTATTTCCCATGCAGCTAAAATTATTCTCAGGGTCATCAACAAAAGTGGTAAGGTAGGACAAATGATTACTTAAGGGATACTCAGTTTGGGCTTAAGATGAATAGAGACACATGCGATGCCAATAACATAATGAGATCACTAATCAAGAGGAATATAGAATAACACATATTTGCCTGGTTCATAGATAACAAAAATGCTTTGAAAAGAGTGAATTGAGATAGTCTTATGAGTATATTGCAGGAAATAGAAATAGATTAGAAGGGCTGGAGGTTAACCCATAACCTCTGAATATATCAGACCGACCAGGTATGGATAAAGGATGGAGAGTATGGATGGGCAGTGTTAGGAAGAGGTATGAGTCAGGGTTGTCCATTATCACTAGTGCTGTTCAATGTATACATGAAAAGCATGATTACAGAGGTTAGAGAAGATCTTGAGATAGGAATGAAATTTGTGGGAAATTCATAACGTCAGGTTTATTGAAGACCAGGTGTCTTAGCCAAGGGGTTGCAAGCATTACTTAGTGAATTGGAAATGCCCTGCGATAGGTAAGGGATGAACATCAATAGAAATAAAACAAGGATAATATAAGAAAAACATGGATAATATAAGAAAAATAAAGAAAGGAAATGCTTTGGCACCCAGCTATCACCATGCATAGGAAACTTTGTCCCTGGTTGAATGTATTAAGGCAATTCAGTAAGAAATCTAATGATGCATGTGAAACTAATTTTAGACCAAGGAAACTAAGGCAAAACTATTACCTCTCATTGATAGGGAACTAAAGGAAACTAAGGCAAAAAGTTAGCTATTCTAGTTTAAATGCATGAAATACTAATATCTTGTAGGCAGATAATTTTACTTTAATGGCAAATTAATGGATTTGTGATGTGCTATATTTGAATTTATATGACTGTTTATGGAGTACATAGGTTGTATCCACTGTACTTATATTACGTATTTTCTGCATGCCAATTGAATGTCCTGGGGAGAGTAAAAGTTAAAATATAAATATTTCATTATTTACATAATATTATTCTCTGCTAAAGGGACCATTATCTATAACATGATTTCAGCAAATTAGCTACTAAACATAGTTCAGTTTTCTCTTAAGTAACCTTTCCAAGCTGAAAGGCTCATGATATCTAATATCCTTACTGTTTAATTATCTTCTTATGATGGAAATCCAACAAATTTAGGATATTCTTGAAAGAATTAAAATTGTTTGTTCCTAAACAGTCAAAATAAATGCTACCCATCTAGACAAGTAATAAGAAGCACATTGTTGCAAAATTTCTTGTTATTCATGAGACATAAAAAATAATGTAATTACCTCGATCTATTTGTTGGTTATGCATTAATCTTAGCACATAAAAAATGGCACGTATTGTAAAACTGGGGCAGCTCACTGCTATCAAAGAGACACAGTGAATGCCCACTTTTATATAATTTTCTCTCTGTTCTTCTCCTAAAAGGGGGTCCTTCTGAAAGTAAAGAAGAGGATAGTTTTAAGATGCATTGATGCTCATATTACAGTCTAATTTTGCTACTTTATAGTCGTAATATCAAAATCTGAATGCAAAATATGTTGATTCTAAATGAATAAATTTCAAGATATGCATATATATCATTACAGCATATTTACATCAATGTATGCTCTATAGAGGGCTTTTCACATATAACTGTGACATTTACAAATTCATCCTGTAATTCTTAATTTTATTTCCCCTTTACTTTTCCTATTTGTTACAGTTGTTCCTTTTTGCTTACCTTATCTTAGTCTATGTACTAGACTGCTTCTCCAAATAAAGCATTAAAGATTTCTTGCAATCACATATTCATAAACTTGATGTTCTCCATGTTCAGTCTTAAACAATTAACACATTCTTTCAGCTCCATATGTAGTACTTTATTCAATTCCATTCAAACATATATCATAATAATCGTGTCTTCTGCTAAACTTATTCATGTTCTTTTATGCATGTGTAGGCATAGGAGCTATGCTTATACTCTTTATCTTTGGCTCATTCACCGTTTTGTTTACAAAAATATATAGTGTGCGGAACAGAAATCTGGTCTTAATGGGATTGATGTGACGCTCTCAATCTGCAGCTTGATTCGAGGAATAATCATGGGCTTCTGATTTTGAGCCGAGTGGAAGGTATCAAAAAGAGATGGCGTGCTTTCTGTAGGGATATTGTGGCGTCCTTCGTCGACCTTCAGCCGGCGATCCATTCGTGTAAGAATCCCCTGAAACGTTCTGGCGTACACTAAACGTCTGAGGCTGCCAGGTATGTAGCGGGTAGGATATTCAAGCACTGCAAGGCTTTTTTAGATGAAAGTTTAGGTCAGCGTGTACGTTAATCAGTGGGTCTCTTAAGTCTTCTTTGCCAAATTATTTACCTTTAATAAAGTGAGGTTCAGTCCTAGTAATAGTTCATTGAACTTGAATCAGGTAATATCGTACGAAACATTTTATAAGGGATTCAATATAAATAAGAACCCGATTCTCGTTAAAAATTAACAAAAAACTGTAATGTCAAGGTAACATTACCTGATATAATTCGTTGTCTCGGGCGTGACTTCATGGAATCGACTTAACATAATGAAAAGAGAAACTTTATAATTCCACATAGATTTATTAGACGGACGACCTAGGTTTCGACGTGGCACGTCATCATCAGGTACTTATTTTCCTCTCCCCACCCCATCACCAAGAACGTAGTTAGCTGGCACAGATATGTGGACGATGTTTTATGTGTCTGGTCCGGGACGGATAGACAATTGGACAATTTTCTCTCCCACTTAAATTCATTAAAATCCAATATTCAATTTTCTATCGAAAAGGAAGAAAACGGTTGCCTGAATTTTCTAGATATCTGCATTTCAAGGTCCCATGAGAAATTGCAATTTTCGATATTTAGGAAAGACACATACACGGACCATGTTATTCACTTCACCTCCAGACATTGCTTTTCACAAAAACTTGCAGCATTTCATTCCATGATCAATAGACTAACTTCAATACCAATGACGGTTTCCAGGGTTTTAAAGGAACTTAATATTATTAAGACAATAGCAGTGAACAATGGCTACCCGGAAAAATTAATAGACAAACTTTATAAGAGGAAAATATCCAAGTTAGCCAGAAACTGTATTTATGGGTCTATACCTAGCGATACATCAAGTGCTCAATGGAGAAGGTTTCTCTATTTAGGCCCATTATCCATGAGGGTATGCAGGAAAATCCCCAAAGACAAAATAAAACTAGCGTTTTATAACCAACTGTGCATGAGGAAGTTAATTTCTCATACCAAAGACAGAATTCCTACAAGTGAGAAAAGTGGCGTGTATAAATTAAATTGTCAATGTGGAGCAGGATACATCGGCCAGACTGGGAGAAAGTTTAAAGAAAGGATCAAGGAACACCAATCGTGCTTCAAAAATAAGGACTCGACGTCTCTCTTTGCCAAACATCTGCTGGACGAGAATCATCTGAGTGATTTTGTGCCAGAGTTCCTGCATATTGAGAGGAAAGGACAGAGGCTTGACGCGCTGGAGCAATATGAAATTTTGAAATGTGTTCAAAATAAGATTAATATTGTTAACGAAATCTTGTACCCTTCCCACTCCCCCCTTCTAGACCTTCCTTCCTTGCACACCTAATGATTCTTCACCTACCTTACCTCCCCTACCGGCTCTTAATACAGCGTTTTACTTATACTCGGGATTTCCCCTCTCCCTCCTGACCCACGCGTCCCCTACACTACCACCCCCTTCCTTAGATTACGGAGTTCCTACTCCTTTCCTTTCTTCTAGTCCCTATGCTCTCAGCCCCCTTAACCACCTCCGGGCCAAACCCCCACCCCCTGGGGTTTCCCCTCTTCCACCCCCTAACCCTCTCCTCAGACTAGGGAGTTGTCTCTCTCTTCTCGCCTTTCCCCCCTCCCCGATCTCTCCTCCTCTTCCCCCCCCCCAATTTTCTGTGACTATATATTCTCTGTCTTCTTTGCAAAAAGTACCTGATGATGACGTGCCACGTCGAAACCTAGGTCGTCCGTCTAATAAATCTATGTGGAATTATAAAGTTTCTCTTTTCATTATAACATTACCTGTATTGGTGGATAATTTCCGAATTTTAAAAAAACGGGCGAGCAAAATATCATCACATTTTTCAAAGCACAGGCGCAATTACAATTATTAAGGCAGAAAACTGGTATTACGGAGAGTTAAATTTTTCCAAAATTCTTTTCTATTTACAGAAATAACAAAACTAATAAAATCGGGGGCGGTGTCTTTATTCAAGTGTATAATTCTTGCCTCAGCAGGCCTAATTTTATTCCAGGTAATGGTTTGGTGCTCGATTTAAAGTTCTCAATGCAAAAGAAATTATGGATACGCGTGTTACAGACTTCCGGACGACAAAGAAAATTCAATACTAGAATTTGATCAGCAACTCAAAGGTTTCTTATTCCAACAAAATGATCGCGAAGCTATGATCGGTGGAGGTCTCTACGTCCGATCTGTTAACTGGAGCATATAATGTATAGTTATAAAACGAGGGGTAGAGAAAAAGATATTTGCGAATCGCTATTGTATTCTTTTACGTTGAACCAAATTCTACTGGGGGCGATAATATTCTTGATTTATTAGCAACAAATATTCCAGAAAAAAAGTCATACCTATGGAAACTACTAAAGGCATTCGTGGCCTGAGGGCAGTAAATGCTAAGTTTTTTCCACATTTAGTCCGAAATAAGAATCCTGAAAGGAGAATTTACTCGTTTAAAGGACGACGACCTTGGTCTAAAGTGCGTGCTATGGAATCGATTTGCAAGTTTTTGAAAGACAGTAATCACCAAAATACTGATGATAGGTGGAATTCCTTAAATGAGACCACGCAATCAACAGTAAATAAGTTCATTCGTAGTAAATGTATAAAAGATTACACGGAACATAGATGGCACGACGCGGATTGTAGAAAGGCACTTCGACGTCAAAGGCTATTTCAAGTCAGGATGACAAATATTAGGGATGTTATCTCTATAGAAAAAGAATGAGATCACTTATGATTACAAAATATATGGTGAATGCCAAGAATGAATTTCGGATAGCGCTAAGCGAATTAAAAAGGAAAGAGTTAGCGGAATATTTTGAAAAATCCGAGATCATTTTGGTCATGCGAGAGAGAGATTCAATTCAAGAAACTGCGGGAGATGCCGCAACAGTAACTTTTAACGGAGTCATCCGCTATGTGTGCATTATAATGTAACAATTTCAGAGAGTAAAAATCATTCGCCTTGACTGGGATTCGAACCCGGATCCCTCGATATCCGGCCGAGTGCTTTAACCAATTAAGCTATCGAGACGTCCTCTTACGCTCTGAAATTTTGGGGGCTTTAAAGGAACCAGATGTTGTGACGAAATACCGTACATACAATGTCACAGGCATTCGTAGTCGTGCGCGAGGCGCCACAGTCCACGAGGTTAAAGCCAATTTCAAACACTTAGGCTGTTCATTTCAAGAAACTGCGGGGTTCGAATCCCGGTCAAGGCGAATGATTTTTACTCTCTGAAATTTTTGCATTATAATGCACACACAGCGGATGACTCCGTTAAAAGTTACTGTTGCGGCATCTCCCGCAGTTTGTTGAAATGAACAGCCTAAGTGTTTGAAATTGGCTTTAACCTCGTGGACTGTGGCGCCTCGCGCACGAATACGAAAGCCTGTGACATTGTATGTACGGTATTTCGTCACAACATGTTTTTCCTTTTAAGGCCCCAAAATTTCAGAGTGTAAGACGACGCGACGTCTCGATAGCTTAATTGGTTAAAGCACTCGGCCGGATATCGAGGGATCCCGGTTCGAATCCCGGTCAAGGCGAATGATTTTTACTCTCTGAAATTGTTGCATTATAGAGAGATTCAAATTAGTCAACTGTATATTTGCTCAAAAATGGTAAATACGAAAGAGAAAACAGCAGTTTGCAAAAGGATAACTCATTAAATTCCATCTTCCAAAACTTCTTCAGCATTATATCATCGAATGCCTCGGACAGCTTACCAAATCGTGCCGGTCAACCGATACCCGAAATTTAAATATCATATTATGGATTGGAACGTTCGCTGAAAAATATTAAGTCTAATAAATCCTGCCGACCCGATGAAGTACCTGCGTGCATATTTAAGGATCCAGATTCGGAAACTGCGTCGTATCAACAATAATATTTAGGAAGTCGCTGGTGGATCACAAGGTTTCTAGAGATTGGAAAACGGCTATCGTAACACCAACATTTCAAAACAAAGATAAGGAGGACCTGAACGATTACAGGCCTGTTTCCCTCACATTCATTTCGTGTAAAGTTATGGAAAATATAATTGGTAGTTTGATCCTGAGACACATCAATAATCAGGAGTTTTAATGTAAAATCAACGAGGTTTCCGAAAAGTTAGATCCTGCGAGGCACGACTTGCGCTTTTTGTTCACGATATTCGTACTTCGGAAGAGATCAATGTTCCATTGAATGAAACTTTCCTAGATTTTAATAGAGACTCGAAAAATAACCTCTTAGTAAAATACTCGCAAAGCTAGAGTCACAAAGCATAGATTAAAATATCATGGATTGGATTAAATACTTCTTCTATGGTCGGGTACAAAGAGTAGTGATAGGTGGAGTTAGCTCAAATGCAGTAGAAGTTACTTCAGGTGTTCCCTAGGGAAGTGTCATCGGACCTCTTTTACTCCCACTTTACGGTAACGCCACTGACTCCACAGTCAGTAGTAAGACACGTTTATTTGCTTACGACGCAGTGGTTTACCGTGATATCCAGTATCCTGAGGAGACAGCAGTTTTATTTGAAGACCTTAATGGTGTAAAACGCTGGTACGACCCTTGGCAATCATAATTAAACTTAAAAAGTGCGTAGTGATGAATTTCTAGAAATTGAGCAATTCCATCCCGAACGCCTAGACCGAAATGACATGTGTAGACACAATTAAATACCTAGGCATTACCCTCGCTCACGATCTCTCCTGAGTGTAAGACATATGGGAAATTGGTGAAAAAGCTAACAGATAACTCGGATTTATTAGAGGAGTACGTAGTAAATTTGAGGAAAAGGTCAAAGAGAAATGTTATCCTTTACTTGTTATGCCTCATTTAGAATATGCTGCAGGTATATGCGATTCTGAAGTTGGGTTAATTGTCGAATTGCATCTCATGCCACAAAAAAGAGTTAGATTCGTAAAACATTGTCATTACGAATTTAGTAGTGTATCCAAAATATTTGAGGATGTAGCCTAAGAATCACTTACATTGTAAAGATTAAATTACATATTGAATCTCCTGCATAAATTGAAAGGAGGTCACTAAGCAGTGATATTGAAAATGTATTATTAACCCAATCATATTATGGTAGGAGGAAGAAGTCTATAGGGTGTACGATGAGTTAGAGGATATAATCGCGTGTGTTCCTGTAGGGTTTGATAGTCCAATATAATGCTTGATAGTGATGGGGGATTGGAATACGACGGTAGGCGAAGGAAGAGATGGTGGTGAGGTGGGGGACTATGGGTTAGGCACGAGTAATGAATGTGGGGAGAAAGCAATAGAATTCTGCAGGAGACAGGGGTTAGTCATCACCAACATATGGTTTAGACACCACAAAAGGCGTAGGTATAAATGGAAAATGCGAGGAAACTCAGAAAGTTATCAGCTAGATTATATTATGGTTAGGCACAGGTTTAGGAACAGTGTGATAAATTCGCAGTTTCCCAGGTGCGGATGCGGACTCTGACCACAATTTAGTTGTTATGAAGTGTAACGTCCGTTTCAAAAAGATAAGGTAAGAACGGCGGGTTAGGAAATGGAATGTAGAAGCATTAAATGGATTAATAAGGGAAGAGTATCAGCAGGCCGTAGAGAAAAAGATGGATGACTGTAAAGAGCTGAGTACTATCGAACAAAAATGGGAATGTATCAAGAAAGTGATATCGAAAGCCGCAAAAGACACTATAGGAACCGTTAACGGGCAAGGGATGAGGCCAAGGAAACCATGGGTAACGAATGTGATGATTGCAAAGATGGATGAGAAAAGAAGATGGAAGAATGTGAACACAGAGATAGGCAAAATGAAGTACAAAGAGTTAAACAACAAATTGAGAAGGGCCACAAATAAAGCAAAAGAAGATTGGTGGAAAACGCAATGCAAGGATATGGAAAGTTTACAGAGGAAGGGAAAAATTGGTGTGCTATACAACAAGGTTAAGTTATTATCGGGAAGCAAGAAGGCAAGATGTGCTAACAGTTAAAGATAAGTGGGGTAAGATAATAGTTGAACCAGAAAAAATCCTCGAGAGATGGAAGGAATATATAGAAACGTATCAACGTATGGTAGAGAACTTAGGCCGACGAGGATACACATAGAAAAGGAACATGACGTAGAATAAGATAGCTTAGGTCCAGGAATACTCGACCATGAAATAAAAAGGGCATTAAAGGAGATGAAAGCAAATAAGGCCGTGGGGGTTGACAACATTCCTGTGGAACTGTTGAAATGTTTAGGAAAATGTGGGAAGGAGACTCTACATGGACTGATTCGTAGTATCTATGAGGAAGGAATCTGGCCGGAAGATTTTGTGAGATCAGTGTTAGTACCTATTCCGAAAAAGGTAAAGGCTACATCATGTGAGGATTACAGAACAATAAGTTTGATATCTCATGCAGCTAAAGTTATTCTCAGGATCATCAACAAAAGGATAGAGAGTAAGGCAAATGATTACTTAGGGGGTGATCAGTTTGTGTTTAGGAAAGGAAGAGGTACGCGTGATGCCATTGCAGTACTGAGATCACTAATTGAGAGGAATATAGAATGCAACCAGGACGTTTTTGCCTGTTTTGTAGACTTCGAAAAAGCGTTTGATAGAGTGAATTGGGAAAAAATAATGCGTGTATTGCAGAAAATAGGAATGGATTGGAGGGACAGGAGACTGATCCGTAACCTGTACATGACTGCTCAGGTGCGAGTGGGGAACGCAGAGTCCGGATGGGCAGTGTTAGGAAGAGGGGTAAGGCAGGGTTGCCCATTGTCACCGGTGCTGTTCAACGTATATATGGAGGAAATGATTAAAGAGGCATGGGAAGAACTGGAGGTAGGAATGGAAGTCGGAGGGGATTTCGTAAAATCGGTTAGGTTTGCTGATGGCCAAGCATTAGTTGCTCAGTCAGCCAAGGGGTTGCAAGCATTGCTGAGTGAATTGGAGGTTCAGTGCGATAGATATGGGATGAGAAGCAATATTAATAAAACAAAGGTTATACGATTTTCCAGAAAGAAAAACGCTAAGCTAAATATTAAAATAGGCGGGGAAAAATAGAGCAGGTTGAACAGTTTACATATCTCGGAAGTGTTTTGGATCAATACGGTTAAAGTAGTAGGGACGTAAGGAGAAGAATTGTGCTAGGCAAGGAGGCTTTCTCAAGGTGGAGGGAGTTGATGACGGGGACGTTGAGTAGGGATGTTGAGTAGGGATGTAGATTTGAGGCTTTTGAAATGTGGGTGTGGAGAAGAATGGAGAAGGTGAAAAGGGCAGGAACAGGATAAGGTTATTGGATGGGATGAGGGGAAGAAGGAGGTACACAGAGATGAAGAGGACCTGATGTAGATTGGGTTGCTGGATTGGGTTTTGTTTGGAGTTACAAAGTGTTTATTTGATAGTAGGGTCCATTCAAAAACCTACTTTAACCGGTAGATTACCTAAAAAAAATTATGGTGGGAGAGATTTTGCCAAAAAAATTAGAGAGATGCATTTAAGATGCCAATTTTTCCCCTGACAATAATGGACCTTGATAAGATTGTTTGACTGTAGTAGGGTATTAGTCAGCTCAAAATTAGTGTGGTGTGTATTCAATCCATGTCTCTCACCCTAGCAATAGCTTGCTGGATACATAAATAAATTGAAATTTAATTAAATCAATAACTCAAAACTTTGAAACTGCCTTTTTTACATCTAAACCTTTAATGAGGCTTCTGTATTTTCATTTAACTTTTTTTAAAATGACTATCCAAAATGAAAACATCTTACTTCCTTATATTGGTTGTCCCAGCCATCTTCGTTAAGGTATAAAAGTCAATGATAAGAAAATAACAGCTGGAACAGGATTACTAGGACGGGAGCTTAAATAGCAGGGCATATATAATTGGTGATTACTTCTTGAGAGAAAAGTTAAAGCTAATATTAACAATTAAGTCAAGAGGTGGGATTGGTAGGATTTTGAAAAATGAATTTCCAGCTAATTCTAGAGTCCTTAATTGAATTAGTGTGGCTTGTCATGCAATGACCAATACCTTTTCAGGAATTCTGAAAATCTGGAAAATCTCATATGCGGCTTATCTTAATATTCAGTTTAATTAAATCGCAGTTTTTCGGTCTGTCACGAGTAGTGACTGCCTGCCTCTTAGAAAAAGCATGTATGACTGTTTTGTAAATATTTTTTAGATACATTATCCATTTTGTATGAAGTGTCCGACAAGTTAAACTATAAAATGATTTAAAGATTTAAAATACAAGTGGGCAATAAAGAAAGATTTTCTGATGATGAAAATCATTGATTACTCCCTTGCCTTCTTGTACTTTAGCAAACCAACCAAGGTACTTACTCTGTGCATTTTCCATTTTGACTCATGCACTCACTTTATGGCCATACTGAGAATTGCTGTAGAAGTGGAAACTTGAAGAAATTGAAGATTATGTTTGAGTGTTATGTACTATTTGAAAGATAATGTTTTGATGGAGACATATTGATCATGTAAAAAATACTCAGGTGTGCTCGAAAACAAGGACCTTTGTGATTCACAAATACTTACACGTTCAGGGTTTACCAGGATTCCTCCTAGGCCAGGGACTCGCCAATCACACGAAACTAACTAAACGGAAAATAAGGGACTAAGGTAAAAACGCTATCACTCAATCACTCAGGTGTATCGGACATTTGTGAGTATTTGTGAATGACAAAGGTCCTTGTTTTCGAGCACACCTGAGTGATTGAATGACTGTGTATTCACGTAAATTGTTTTGTTTTTTTACATGCTTTAATAATTTTCATTTATTTGTGTGATTGACGGGTCACCGACATAGGAGGAATCCTTGCAAACCCTGAGTGTTTGTGTGAATGTGATTCACGAGAGTGAAAGTTATTTCGTAACTCACCCTAGTGGTCGAGTGGTTGTAAGTTTGTTTTATTATTTTATTATTATTATTAATTTTTTATTTTTTATTATTTGTTTCGAATTTGTGTGTGTGGTGGTTTTTATTATTTATTTATTTTAACTATTTATTATTATTATATTTATTTATTTATCTATTACCTAGTGCCATTGAAGTTTACGGTCCCGGTATTTTTTGTTTACATTAAATCACGACCGTAGCTACGTTCATTGTATATTAAAAGTGATAAGCATGATTCTGAATATTGAACCAAAATGAAAAGGTTATAAAAAAGATTCAATCAGCAATCGCTTACCATATAGCAGCAATTTGTGAGATAATTTATCCAGACCATCAGGGTTGATTTGTGTTCAGCACAACTGCCATGTCTCAAAGGATGAATAAGAGGATATAAGTTTTCTGCAATCACCATTCTCACTTCTGCATAAGGACTATCTAATCCTTGGAGAATTACATCAGTAATTGTCATTTGGTTGTTGTCAGAATTCAGCAGCCATGACCATTTTATCTTTGGGTTGATCTGAAAATAAGTTGGTCAAAGAATAATGCAACCTACCAAGAGAAGGAATAAATACTGTATGAAAACAAGTCAGCAATTAAGTAAGTTAATAATAATTTGTTATTTACCCCTTGATGTTATATTGAGAGATAATAAGTGTGATTAGACTATAATATTGAAATATATTTTTGACTTAAATTTTAACAAAAAACAAATGGTATAGAGAACTACAATTTCACCAAGCCATCCTAATATAGCCTCTTTTTCAATGTTGATACTTGAGTAAGAATACATTATCCCATACATTGACGATCTTATGTTTAATATTCTAAAGTGGTTACATATTTATCAGCAAAAAGGAAAATCTTCATTTGTTACACTCTGCTACGATGAATGCTTCTTTTTTAAGGTTCCAATTTTAACAGAAATAATTTGGCCAAAGCAAATTGATCATTTTGTCAAAAAATGTTTTGTCCGCCTGAAGGTCACTGGTTCGATCCCCGTAACCAACGAAAAATTTTCATTAGAGAAAAAAATTGTGAATGTTTTCTTCGGAACCAGGCAACTACACATTAACAGAGAAAATGCGATAAAGTTACTTCGGAGCGAGATAAGAAGGAAAATAGATCCCTGAACCCATGGTAAATGGCAGTTTCATCATTAGGCGCTGGTGGCGCAGACCGAGTAGGTCCATTTGACCACAGCTGCCACAGCTGAACGCGAAAGTGAAGTTTACGGTATTGGGGGCAGCACCGAGATGTGGAAGGCCATGGGAGACCACCACGTTAGTCTCCCTAGAAGATGCAGCCATGCATTCAAGATATGACGAGGTGGCAATCCTAACGGTAAAATCTTCCGGAGGTAAAATAGTTACCCAATCGGATCTGCGGATGGAGACTACTGGGAGAGGAACATCAATCTAGGTAGACAAATGCAGGATAGTAATATTGAACGTGAGGTATTTGGGAGTGTGGGGATAGTTGGAAAATGCTAAGATGGAGATGGACAGATTGTGAATCGATATCCTAGAAGTGAGCGAGATTAAGTAGGTCGGGGTCGAAAACTTCTACGACGACATCGCAGATACGTGAGAGGACCTGCAAGCAAACCTGAACTGGTATGGACCACGTACTTCGGGAATATAATATGAGCATCAACAAGAAGAAAACGAAAATCCTAGTGCATGAAAGAGAGGAGCTGAATGTACATAACAAAATTCGAGGAATGAAACTAGAGCAAGTGAAATCCTTCATGTACTTGGGCAGCAGTATAACTTAGGATGGAAGAAGCTCGGCCGACAATAAGCGAAGAACAGCCCTAGCAAAGTAAACGTCCATTGAGAAAATGCAACTACTATTTTCAAAGAACTTAAGAATATAAACAAGGAAGCAATTTCAAAACATCCATGTGGAGCATTGCACTCTACCAAGCGGAGACATAGAGTATTGGAAAAGTTGACCTACGAAGAATAGAATCATTTGAAACGTGGTACTGGAGGAAAATGCTAAAGATTAAATGGACAGGCAAAATGAGTAAAGATGAAGTATATAGAGGAACAGAAGAGGAAAGGACCCTATGGAGAGCACTACAGCAAAGAAGAACTAGATGGATTGGACATACCTTGGGCACAATAGAGTAGTCAAAAACATATACAGGATTGAAATACTAATGATGATGATTGTAATTTACTTGCTCTTAAAAGGTTGCCCTGAATATCCTCTTTTTTTCCTTACTCTTTCAACAATTTTTTGATAAGTTCCATATAATAGTACATGTAAATGTGTATACAACCCGGACAGGAAATATAAAAATCACTAATTTAACATATCTCAATACTTTCTGTATTCACTTCTGAATTACTGCTGATAGGTGACAGGTAAAGTCTTAGTCATATGTTGGGTCTGCAGGAGAAAATTTAAAATTAAATTTAAAGGAATTAATGTTTAAATACTTACAACCACGGAAATACCAGTCAGAAATAAAATATATATTAAAGGTTAGCAAGTTTTAAGTTGCAATAATATGCAGAATGAGAAAAGTAGGGATGAAGAGTATCAACGTACTAAGTGGCCTAGTTCTGGAACAAAGCTTTGGCCCCATACAAGCACATCTTTTTGAGGTTACAAAGCTACTACATCCACCACTTAAGTAGGAGCCAAATGAGAGTAACACTCTTTGACCTCTTAAATAATGATAATTATGAATCTAAACTTATTTGACTACTTGATATTTTATTTTTACCGCTTAATTTTATGTAAATAGTTTGATGTATTACAATAAAACAATGGACCCCAAAAAAAGTAATACCTTTATTAGACAACCCAGCAATCGAAATATTTTTACTGCCAATGATGAAGGCAGCTTTCTTTCCAGTAATCTGTTGTGAAGTTTCTTCAGATAAAATTCAGAATATTTTATGACTACTTCTTGAACTGACGGATTTATTACAGCCTTTGTAGCTACACCTGAATAATTTACAAAAAGAAGTTTGTGCATTAGTAATATCTCATGTAAAATAATTGCAGGTACTTAGTAAATTATAAGCTTAAAGAATTACATAATTTTAGCATAAAACGATCGTTCTATCCAACTGAAGAAATTAATTTTAGCTCATAACTGTGGTTATTAATAATTAAAAGACCAACTAAAATATTATCCTCCCACAATTTGTAAAAAAGCAAAAAATATATCTGAGCAATGATGTGTTTCGGCCACAAATTTATTTATATATTTAGAAATGCACTATTAAAGTTTTATGATAATTTAAACAGTTTTATTCACATTAAGTATTTACTCAATCTATTAACAACTATATATTGACCCCCCGCGGGTAGGGGGATAGAGAATACTCCCGCAGTATCCCTGCTTGTCGTTAGAGGCGACTAAAAGGGCGGGGAGAAAAACCCGAAAAAAAACCCCAGCCAACAAAGGATACGTCCGGACAGTGCCACTGTCTGTGTGCGGCCATGCCACCTGGCCTGCGATCCGCCCAGGTGTTTGCCATGTATGGGAGAGATGGGGATCCTGGAGGGTGAGCTCTCTGGTTCTCAGCAGGGTTTCGGGTGCCCTGTATGGACTGGGGAGCGATACTCCTCTTTGGCCCCGGATTTCGTGTAAACGGGAGGCCGGGAGCTAGCCACTCTCGGTCAATCGGCTTCCGTCGCTTTTTTGCTCCGGTGGCGATTGTCAAGGTTGTGGGGGTGTGCGTAGGGAAGTCGGAAATGTAGGGGTTTTGGTGGTACCTTGCATCGAAGATCCACCCCGAAACAGACAACCACTCCTGAAACGCTATATCCCTTATGTTAGTCCTGGCGACCGCTCCGATTCAGCGGAGCGGCGTCCCGAATGTGTGGCTCCGTGGTGGGTGGGGACGCTGAGGGACGAACAATTAAATATTATGGAGGAAACAAACTTTCCACCACCCAAAAGATCCTGTCCGGACACGGGCGGGGGAGACACTTTTCAGGCCGCCTGTAAACGGTACTTAATAATGCCTTGCGCAACGAAAGGTGACACCCTGAAAAAGATGTCACTCTTTCTAATCAGAAGAGCCCTCTCCAGTGTCGTTCCAGGATATCCTATGAGCGTTATGAAACGAAGAGATGGTGTGCTACTTATTGAGACTGCCAACGACCAGCAGAGCAATTAGTCACTGGAAATGGGGAAGCTCCATGGCATCCCAATAAGGGTGGAGGTGCACCGCACTCTGAACACCTGTCGCGAGGTGATAAGCTATTACGACCTGTTGTATGTGAAAGTGGACGAAATCAAGAAAGAGATATTCTCTCAGGGAGTGGTTGATTGTCGTCGGCTTACCACGAAGCGCAACGGTGAGACAATGAATAAACATCTGTCACCTTGACGTTCGCGCGCGATAGACTCCCCGTGAAGGTGTTCGTGGGATACGAATCGATCCCAGTGAGGCCATTCATTCCTAACCCCGTTCGATGTTTTCAGTGTCAACGCTTCGGCCACGTCGCGTCGCGTTGCGCGGGCAAGGCCACCTGCCCGCGCTGTGGCAAGGAGTCGCACGAGAGTAAAGAGTGCTCCTCAGAAACTCTTTGCGTCAATTGCGAGGGTGCACACCCAGTGTACTCCCACGATTGCCCGAAGAAGAAAGGGAAAGTTATAGAGTTAAAGACGCTGGAAAAAATTCCGTGCACGGAAGCGAGGAGAAAACACAGGACGCTCATCACCCCAAATTTCTCGCGGTCCTTTGCTTCCGTCGCGACAATCCCTGTACATAAGTATACCATCTCCACCCAAACTGACGCACCTAAAGATGCCGCTGCGGACATACGACCCAGAAAAACTAAATCCACGAAAGAGCGTACGATTAAGGTGGACGAGCCATCTTCTCGGGTAGGCCCTTCAAAGAGGAGTCCACCAAAAACCACCAAGGGGAGGACGCCGAAAGGGCGGGAAGGGACACCATCCCCTACATCTCCCCCTAGGCCCAAAAAGCAGGAGGTTATTGAATACCTGTAGGACCATAGTATCTCTGATACAGAGGTCCTTGCGAGCGAGAGGAAGAGGAAACTTCGCTTTAAGCGATGATCTATAAAGTGACGGTCATCTCACCGCCTTTTAGTTAACTTATTTATTTATATAAACATTTATAATGACGTTTATACCGCAGTCGAACTGCAATGGATTTTATCGGCACATGGAGGGGCTGGCCGTTTTAATTCACGATTTTGACCCCTCTTGCATCTGTCTGCGAGAGAAACATTTTAAGGAAACAGAAAAGGGTATTTTAGAGGGTTACACCGTTTTTAGATCGGATGACACGAGTGGAGAACGAGCCCAAGGAGAAGTAGTACTTGCGACTCGTGAGGCCCTTTACACCTCCCGAGTCCAACTGAACTCTCTATTCCAAGCAGCGGCTGTCACGGCGCACACACCTGAAAAGGTGACGTTATGTAGCATCTATCTGTCGGAGGGTGCACCGGTGACACGCTGTATAGTATTCTAGAAGCCCTTGTCCGTCAGCTACCTCGGCCTTTTATAATGATGGGCGATTTTAATGCCAATGATCCTTAATGGGGCCTCAACGGCACCAACGACCCAAAGTAATAGGATAGGAAGAATTTTATCGAATTTTATTTAGGATTTTAACCTGTTTTTATTAAGTATGGGGGAAAAACTCGCTTTAATAGCTTCAATGGGGAATTATCAGCAATGGATCTCTCTATAAGCTCGAGAAGTTTAACCCAAAAGCTGAAGATGACCCCTCACAACGATCTCTGTGGGTGTGACCACTTTCCTCTTCTGCTCGCAAAAGAATACTTTTCCTAAATGAAAGTAGAAAAACTTTGTTACAATCCACCACTTTTAATAGCTTCAATGGTGGTGGATTGTAACAAAGTTTTTCTACTTTCATTTAGTAAAATGAACTTCCACAAAGTTGAGGCTGAAACTATTGAAATACTTTTCCTCTTACACTTTTACACCTCCGGTAAACTGGCGTATCAGCCGAGCCGACTGGACGCTATTCAAGACCTTTTTTAAATTTAAACACGACGCTAGTCTCGACGCGTCGCGCAACTTCGAGGCACTTAACTCAACGCTGGTAGCAACAGCTACCGAAAGTTTCCCTCGTACGTCCGGTAACCTTAATCGACCACCTGTTTCTTGGTGGAACGCGGTATGCGACAGGGCGATCCGGACGAGGAAAAATGCGTGGAGTATTTTTAAAAAATATCCCACGGCATCCAATCTGGCATCTTACCGCCGCATACGAGCGCGAGCTCGAAAGGCCGTTAATGAGGTCAAGAGGGCTTTCTGGATAGAATATGTCTCGATAATTAACCATGGAACCCCAATCACTGAAGTATGGGACAAAGTGAAGAAAATCTCCGGGTCCAACGGCTCCTTCGTCATGTCGCCTCTGCTTATAGCTGGCCCGGTTGTGACTTCACCCCTGAAATAGGCGACATATTCGCCAAGCAGTTCGCGGCCAACAGCAGTGACAGGAGGGTATGGTGCCAATTCTGCCAAAATTAAGAGGCGATGCGAAAGTATCCCTCTTAATTTCGGTGTAGGTCCAAAACCGGCAGAATGTGCCCTTATCGTCCTGGGAACTTCAATCAGTCATCAAAGACTCCCATAATCCCTCACCAGGAGTAGACCAAATACACAACGCTTTTCTCCTAAATATTCCGGAATCAGCGTTGGGGCGTCCTTAATACCCTCAACCGGTTGTGAATCGAGGGTAGATTCCCAAATTCCTGGCAGGAGTCGGTAGTGATACCCATTCCGAAACAGGGCAAGAGTAAAAACGACCCAAATAGCGGTCGTCCCATCTCTCTCGCCAGTTGGCTGTGCAAAAAAAATGGTTAACCGACGTCTTGTTTGGTGCTTGGAGAGGCGACACCTTCTCTCCGACGCTCAGTGCGGCTTTCGCCGTGGGAGGTCCACGACAGACCATAAGGTGCGCACTGACAATCTCATCCAGAAAGCCTTTCTACTACGCCAACATGTCGTAGCAGTCTTCTCGACCTGGAGAAGGTCTACGATAGTGTTTGGCGACGAAGAATTCTTAACATGCTGCACAAGTGGGAATTCAGAGGCAATACGGCACCATTTATCAGGATTTTTTTAACTTACCGTTTTTTCCAAGTAAGGATCGGAAAGTTTTTATCTCAATCCTTTATACAGGAGAACGGGATACCTCAGGTTCAGAGCTTACCGTGACGTTATTTGCCATTGCCATTAATGAAGTGATGGAATGCGTCAATACTCCGGTGATGGCATCGCTCTTTTTGGACGATCTAGCCATATTTTGCTGGTCGACTCGTTTGGCAAATGCCTCCAGGTAAGCCCAGGTGACCCTAAATAAACTGGGAGACTGATCGCCAAAGATCGAATTTTGTTTCTCCGCTGAGAAAACGAAACGTGTCCATTTCCATCGTCTTCGCGGAAGGCACATGCCACCGACTTTGAACCTGCTGGGCCGGAATATCCCATTTGTGGAATCCGTCTGCTTCCTCGGCATAACCCTCAATCAAAAGCTAAACTGGAGCATATACGAGTATTACGCGAGAGGTATCGTAAAACCCTCAACGTTATAAGGTTTCTGACCCACTCCACATGGGGAGCAGACCGCACTACCATGCTTTTATGGCATCGAGGCCTGGTCCGGTCAAAACTGGACTACGGTTCTATAATATACTCTTCAGGATGAGAGTCTTATTTGAGACCTCTCACAGATGTCCACAAAGCCTGGTTACGGTTGGCCACTGGGGCAGTTAGAACCAGCCCAGTCCCAAGCTTACTTGCTGACGCAGGGGAACCTCCGTTGGCAACCCGCAGGATAATTTTGATGGGTAACTACGCCTGTTAAGTTTCATCTATGACGAACCACCCATGTTTTAATATTCTTTTTAACTCAGGGGTTTTAGACTTATTTAAAAGGCGGAGAAGGGCCACTAGACCGCTAGCCGTTTATTTTATTTATGATTTTATCCATGAACTGAATTTTACTTTCCCTTAAGTATTGCCTGTCTCCAATGCTTAATATCCACCTTGGTTAACACCAAAGCCGGATATTAAGTCCATGCTACACTCGAACCCTTAAGCGTTCACGCTTTACCTTCGCGAGTCGCTGACCGAGTCAAAATATCAAGGACTCTTCAATGCCTTCCTCGGATCGCACCCCGACTACGTGCCTGTCTACACCGATGGGTTGAAGCCGGAATCCGCATGCGCCTGTGCGGTCGTTTCCCGCCACCATGGAGTTGTGGGAAATAAACTAAACACGCTTTACAGCATATTCACAGTAGAACTCACCGCCATCACCGCGCTGAAGGAAACAAAAGAAAATTACGGCTCTTTCCTCATCTGTTCCCACTGTTCGAGCGCCTTGAAATCCATATCGGTCTTTTCACCAATGCACATGATAGTTCAGAAGATCCAATATACCCTCTTATCCCTTCAGAGAAAGGGGTACAAGGTATCTTTTATATGGACTCCTGGTCATGTGGGAATACCTGGCAATGAAAAAGCCGACAAAGCAGCGAAGGAAGCCCTGGGCCAACTCGAGACCAATTCCACGTTGGTAACTAAGGAGGATCTAAAGGCCACCTTACGGAATAATATTTTAAACCAGTGGAAGGAAGCCTGGCGGTCCTTGCAGAATAACAAACTAAGTGCCATAAAATCGAGCGTTTCGGCATGGCACTCTTCCATCCGCAAAATTGTGAGGGAAGAAGTGACCATTACGCCCTTGAGTAGAGGACACTCTGCCCTAACGCACTCGTATCTCTTCATGGAGGGAAAAGAGCAACCTTGCTCTGATGTATGTGACAACCCCTGACGGTGAATCATATTTCAACAGAGTGCATTAAATACCAAAAGGCCAGAGACAGGTGCGGAATAAGAGGAGTTTTAAGTTATATTTTAGGGGCTGGTCCCATATTTTGAAATAGAATTTTAATATTTTCAAGAGAAACCAGCCTGATGAGGCTAATTTAGTTGGTGTCTCTTATTTTGTATGGCATTTTCAAAACTATTTATGCATTTATTTAAAATGTATTGATTTATTTATATATGTATTTAGTTTTATTTATTTATTACTAAATTAAACTGAGGATCTAAAGGATCTGACAGTGGTGCAAAATGACCCTAGCTGTTGATGCACCCTTTTAAATCCAACAATACTACTACTACAACCATATATTGATAATGATACAATATGACATTTCTAAAACTGATGGAGGTATTATTTAATAAAAATATTTTTTAAGAATCAGTGGTATTACTTTATCATTAGTTTTATTCAACTAATCAATGAAATTTTAAATAAAATTTATGGAGACAAAATTTTCGAATTGTTAGCATGAATCTACACAAAAAAGTGTTAACTATTGAAACTAATAAAGAAATTATTAACAAAAGGGCATTAAATGCTGTTTTTGTTACATGGAGTCAAAACAAGAGCCTCAAAGGAAAATTTACTTGTCTAAAGCAGGAGACTACAATGGTCTTAAGTGTGTGCTACAGTCAATTTTAAAGTTTTAAGAATGATAGTAATTGTTCAAATACTGACAATATGTGGAGTTACTTTCTTGAGATTATGTCCTCAACAGTCAACAAGTTTATTTCCAGCAAATTTATATAAGGTCACAGGGGACCTTGATGGTACAACATGGATGTTAGAGAGGCACTGCAACATCTAAGGCTATGTCACGCTAAGATGAAAAATATTAGGTATAATATCTCTAGCAAAAAAAGAATGAGATCACTTATGATTACAAGATATCTAGGTCAAATGCCAAAAATTAATTTTGGAAACAATTATGTGAATTGAAGAGGTAAAGATAAGGGTGAATATTAAAAGAGAACCCGAGGGCATTTTGGTCATGCATCAGAGAGGTTCAGGGAAATATGTCAACTGCCAATTCCCCAAAAATTAATAAAGTTTTAGGAGTAAACAGCTGTTTGGTAAAGGCTAAATGTTATGTATTATGCTTTTTTATGGAAAAAGAAAATGATAATTTTGGAATGCTTTTTCAAAGACTAAAACAGAATTGGAACTGAAAGATTATGTAACAAATGAATGTATATTGCCACCTAACGCTCAAAAGGTTTCATGGTGTTATTCACTATTATTATAGACATTAATATCAATTTATTTACTATCAACTTACAGTCAAATATTAGTTTTTTCAAGGGTCACAAATAATCAATTAGCTAATAATAAATTCTATTTATAAATTTTGGAGCACTGTTACCTCCAAGTATTACTTATAATGCAAAATAATGTAGCCCTATTACAAGGAAGTTTGAATTAAAAGATTTTATCAACAACTAACCTTCCAGTATGGACAAAAAAATCTGCAGCATTTCTGCATCATTTGCATGTTCCTTCATCAGGGTTTCAAATTTACAGAATGCTCGACTCAAGAAGTCATTATCCATAGTCAGTCTTCTGATGGGAAAATACAGGAATCCCATCAGCTGTAACAGAAAAAATATGATATCACAGAATGCAGAAACACCTATAGTATTTCATCAAGAACCTAAAACCATACTTTAAGCCATTTTAATAATTTTCAGCCCAAGGATAGTAAGAGAAATCAGGAGAGTAGACAAATATATTCATTTATCATTCTTCAACATTAAACTGTCAACCATATTTTGTCACAAACAAACAAACATATATCAACCTACTTCATATATTTAAAAACTACAAGAGGACACATAAACATGGTAATATATAAATAAAATCAAGAACTGGATCACATAAAATATTTTCCAGTTAGTTTTTAAATCAATTTATCTTGAAAAATGTTCAATAATTTGATACAATCAATATGATTAGTTGTATTCTATCAATTAAAGTAGGTTTTGAATGTACAGAGTATATATAATTTAAAAGCTGTATCAGGTAAGGCAGAAGGATCATTTGAATTATTTCAGTTTCAGTTATAGACTTTGATAAATTGGAGAGGAAGGAGTACAAAAAAGGATGGTAATAATATTAGACAAAAAGGAATGAAGAAGTGTGCTCAAGATAAAGCAAGTTACTGACAGAATGGTTTTATTAAGAATTAATGCTAAACCAATTGGCTTTAAATTTTTCAGGTTTGCCACCAAGCAATTATAGGGAAGGAATATAGATAAGGAATACGAACATTTAGGGAGCTCAATTGTAAGTGTTCCAGAAAAAAATATCTCATAGTGATGGATGATTATAACTCAGTAGTGAGTGCTGAGAGAGATGAAAGTGATGTAGGACTCAATAGTTTATGTACAAGGTGTCAACAGAATTGACTAACAAATTCATCATCATTCTACTTTGTAAGTGAAAACCTAGATTGTGCTTACTAAAATGTATATGAAATATATAGCAAAAGTGTTTGTTAAAAATATAAGGTCAGTAAGATCAGCCATATTTATTTATTTATTTATATAGCATTAGTTCGAAAAAAGCATATTTTGGCTTTTACATTGGACTATTATCAATGATAACAATGGTCAGATTTACAAACACCCAAGCCCTAGGTGGAGGAAAACCGATTGCCAGTTCATGGCCAAAGAAAGAGATTGACATATTTGAAGATAACTTAGGTACAAATTTATTTGATGGTAAGTTTGAAAGGGCATTAAGGCAAATGTATCAAATAAGGTCATGGGAATAGGCAAAATTCCTATAAAACTACTTAGAAATTTTAGAAAATGTAAGAGAAACAGTTTTTATGGACTAATTCATGTAATTTATATAAGAGGAACCTAGCCAAAAGATTCAATGAGATCAGTGTTAGTTAAAATTCTAAAAATGTAAAGACTATGTCATATGAAGACTGAAAATTATAAGTTTGATTTTGCATGTGTTAAAGTATCTCTCATGATCAATATCAAATTATGGAAAGTAGGGAAAATGATTATTTAAGAGATAGTCAATTTGTCTTTGTATCAAGCAAGAGGATAATTGACAAACCAAACGATATTAGGGTTAACCTTGTGAAATTGCATAGTTTGCATAGTTTGTCTCCTTTCCATCAAGAGGATAATTATTTGTCATGTTAATGAGATCACAAATAGAGAGGATTATAGAATATCATCAGGAAATATTGATCTGTTATTAGATTTCAGAAAGGCATTTGAAAGAGTGAAAAAGAAAAAATAATGAATATATTGCAGAAAATGGGAATAAATTGGAGGGATAGAAGATTACCATCACCTTTACATATTTCAGACTGCTCAGGTGTGAGTGGAAGATGGAGAGTCCAAATGGGTTGTGTTAGAAAGAGGAATGAGACTGGGTTGTACATTATCATTGGTGCTGTACAAGGATCATATGGAGGAATTGATTAAATTAAAGAAGCATGGTTACAACTGGATATAAAATTATAAATCAATGAGGACTTTGCAAAATTAGATTTACTGATGGCCAAGCTACAATTTATCAATCAGCCTAGAGTTGCAAGCAGTAAAGATTGATTTAGGAATTCGATTGAAAGGAATTGGATTGCATTCAATAAAAAGTACATAAAGAGTATGTAGTATTCCATAAAGACAAAAGCTAAGTTAAAAATTAAAATTGAAGGGGACATTAGAGCAGATGGAACAATTTACCTATATCTAGTCTTTTAGACTAAAATTTAATATGGGCATAAGGAGAAGATTTAACTTAGGCCAAGAGGACATCACAAGTAGGAGAGAAGTGATGGCAGTAATGTTGAGTAAGGATATTAAAAAGGGTTCCTCTAAACTTTCATATGGGAGGTAACTATACATGGTGGGGAAACTCACTGAAGCAGGATGTTGACCAAGATTGGAGGATTTTGAAATGTGTGAGTGAAAGAGGATGGAGAATGAAATTAGATGAAAGGAAAATAAATGAGAAAGTGATAGACATGGTGGATAAGGAACAGGGATTGTTGGGAGAAATCATAAGGAGGTAGACAATATGCATCAAGAGCATTTTGATTAGTAATGATATTGTGAAGACTAAAAGAAGTGAGAACATTAGGTGTTATGCGTTAGGAAGGAAAGAGCAGGAATGGAATATGGATGTTGGATGGGGTGAGGTGAGGGAGAAAGTATATGGAGATAGAGGGGCCTATTACTCAGTATAATATTGGGTCGTGTTTTTTAGGAGAATCAAGAAAAAAAATTGTTTGAAGGGTCCATCATTATCCTATTCTAACTGGTAGATTAAGTATAATAATTTATAGGAGTTTAAAAAATGGATGGACATTTTCAAAAAAATATGAAAATGTGGCAGTATACATGAATATCATCTGTTTTTCTCAATTTGATAACAATATTTGACAAGAAAATACTTAATATTTGTATGAAACACTTGTTAAATTGAGGTCTGTGTTAGCTATATGTTTCATACATGGGCACAAAGAGTTGAATTAGAGAAAAAGCATCTGGTTTATTGGATTTTTTTATCAATTCTGCATGATACAGAATGCAGATACTTACCATCTGAAAACTTAGGGGAAATCTAATTTCTTTCAGTTGTTCCTCAAGGAAGTAAAGTAACACTTCAATCTGGTGAGGATAATACAAGCTATTGCCTGAAATAATGTAAAAAAGAATATATAATTATAAATAAAGCAATAGAAAATTATAAGAAAAAACAACTTAATATATTCTGGAACAAAGCAAAAGCTCACCACATTTGCATGTAAAGGCTCCCATTATTTTACAGCCTAGAATAATCAGAGCAGTGTTGTCAGAAAAGATATTGGAATCCAATATGGAGTGATAATCTGAAAAAAGAAAATTAATGAAAATAACCTAATGTATATTGTAATATACATCTTAAAAACTTGGAGCTAATAAGTCATAATTATTATTATAACAGTAGATAACCAATTCGATGCCAATCCAAGAAATTTTACCAAATTCAATGGAAATTAACAATTTGCATTAAATAAAAAATCATCCATTACTTATATATGTAAGCTCAACTAGAACAATTTCAGTTTACATGATGTTCTGACTAGTACTTTTGAGGAACACTGTCAGCATTGAATCAGTGATTTAATTTACCCCTGTCTAGTACTTCTAGAAGTGACATAATCACCTAGATGCCTCCTCTTGCCATTATTCTAAAAATATATATTTATATATTTTTGCAGTTTTCAGGATAACATACTTAGCTACACGTACCATAGATATTACATAATTATCATACTAACATAAATATTCATGCATATATTTTTATTAGTAGGTGTTATACCATAAGGTCAATTTTAAGACAGAATGAACACTGATTAAATAATACTTTCTCTACTGACTTTTAATAATCAAACCACTTTACTTTTCCACATAAACTTTTTAATTTTTACAACCTAGGTTTTGTTATAACATAATCATCAAGTAAAGTGGTTTGATTATTAAAAGTCAGTATGAAGATTTTCCACCAAATTATGCCAGAAACTGTTTTATGTTTTAATACGTTCTATACTTTATTGAAAATACAATATAATACTTTGCACTACAAAATGTTATTCTTAAATCTTTTCACTTTCACTCACTCCACCATGCATATTCTATATCTCATTTTTCCTCTGTTAAAATATTCTTTCTTTTGAAATTAAAAAAAGTAAGATCTCATTAAGTTTTATATAAATAGCCTCTAATGACAAGAATTATTTAGAGTGAAATGAAGGAGATGGCATATTACATGTTTAGTCATGAGCCAAATAACAATTAAATGCTTGAACAAATAATTTTAAAAACACTTTTATGGACTATAACAAAATTTGGGATTATGTTGAGATTGAAAAAGTGTCCCCATACTTCTGTTAACCCTGATTCTGCCCTCTGAAGTAAGGTAATTGGTTAGTTTTTGCTATAAAAAGCTTAGGAAAAATGAGAGAATAAGAATTGTGGTATACTGGGACATTGACTGTATTTATCCATGTACATACTAGGTTTGTATTAAAATATCAGTAAACATTTTTCCTGATGCATGCATCAAGTGTTCAATTTAGACCACTGGGTATGTGACCACATGATTGCAGATTATATTAGCATTAATAGGATAACAATGCTCATCATTATCACTAAAAACTTGGCATTATAAAAGATCTTTACTAAACTCATTCCAAAGATCTTGACTGACAACTAAGATCTGGGTTGAGTGTCTTTTCACAAAGACCTTCTGCAACAGCATTGCAGTACAGAAGCTTGTGTCCATACCCTTGAGTACTTTTCATGTATAGCCTATCAGGGAGCCACTGAGTTTGAAATAGCCACTGGCAAAAGTATGTCGACTCTCAAGGGATATACTAGAAAGAATTTTGAAACATTGCAGTAATATCTGAAATAAATCAAATTTTCTGAAACTTTTCCTGTTGCTTTTTACACAAACCATGTTGAAGGCAGGACAGAAGTATTAAATATTTTTTTGTAGTTAAAATGAAAAATTAATGTTTAATAGTTTCAGTTTTCTGTGTTAAAGAGATTAATAGTGGATGAAAAAGATGGTAACAATTGCAATGTGCATGATGACATGGTGCTGAGTTGAGTACTGAAAAGGTGATGGCATGGAGGTGTTTTTAGATATAAAGATTTCAAACTATTTAAATAGGAGTTTAAATGGAATGGATAGTAATGTGGAAATCAAAGAGATATGGACTCATTGATATTCATAAAGAAGTAGAGTTCACATACATATTGTTTCTAATTTAGTCAGTTCCAAGGGGAAAGTGGAGATTATTACAGGAAATGTTCAGCATTTTATTGGTCGGGACTAAATTGGACAAGAGATGGGAAGATTTTTTTATTAAGAAGATTTTCTGGGTGATCAAGATTCTGGAAAGAATTATGTCATGGCTTCATATATTTTTGTTTGGAAATGGTATTGTTGCTGAGATGGATGTTTTTGACTAATAATAAAAAAGAAGGAACAATTTTTGCACAATGGGTGACAGGCGTTCAAAATAAGGCACATAGAAAAGTATCAAACAAAAGAACCAGTGGCCCACCATACCAGATCTAAAGTTGAAAACTGAGTTATGTATAATAATAATAATAATAATAATAAATTTATTTGTCCGGAGATTTGTTGCATATTCATACATACACAAATATAGGACACGTCAAATATAATTTTCACAATTTCACAATAGAAGAGATACAATATATAAATATATATATATATATATACATACCAATACACTAGTATAATTACATATCAATTGTTTAAGCCGGAATTGATGCATTGTGACAATTCAAGGTATTCATTTACAGAATAGAACATATTATTTTTTAAAAGGTTAAACAGCTTTTTCTTGAAAACAGGTACTTTTGTTTCATATTTGATTTCATGGGGAAGTTTATTGAATAACCTTAAGCCCATTGCTTTGGGCCCATGGGCAGTATTGTATGTCCTGACAAATGGTTGGTGCAGGTCATTGCAGGTCCTTGTGTAGTGACTATGGTAATTGTGGTTGGACTTATAATGGGAAATATTACCCTTTGCATGTAAGATGACATTAAATATATATATGCAAGGTACTGGTAATAAACCAAGTCTTTTGAAGAGAGGTTTACATGGTGCATCGCAAGGAGCATTGCTCATAATGCGTATAATCCTCTTTTGGATTTTGAAGATTATGCCCGCATGGGGAGAGGAACCCCAGAAGAGGATACTGAAAGTAACACGAGAGTAAAATTCACCATAGTAAATGGATAGAAGGACCTCTAAATTTACAGAATACCTAATATTTCTAATAAGGAAGCATAGGGAGCTTAACTTGCTGCGTAATTTGAAAATATGTTCCTCCCAAGACATGTTTTTCCGTAGGATTACTCCCAGGAATTGGGTACTGGAATTTTTGGGAATGCTCACACCTTCTACATCTACTGAGATTGCAGATGAAACTTTCTTTTTATTCGAAAAATAAATCAGGCTGGACTTATTTAAATTGGGCTTTAGAAAGTTATGAAGACACCATGCATTGAAAATCTGAGCTACTTCGGCTGCTCTTTCTGTCAAGCTGTCTACTGAGGAGGCTGATACAATGATATTTGTATCATCAGCATACAGTATTAGGTCTATCCCCTTAATGAGCTTAAGATTGTCTGGGAGATCATTGATATAGATTAAAAATAAAAAAGGACCAAGTACAGAACCCTGGGGAACACCCAGTGTTACTTCTCTACCAGGGGAAACAAATTTGGAGCCATTACTTGAGAGCTCAACATACTGATGCCATTCACTTAGATAAGACTCAATCCATTTGTAGGGCGTGCCTCTTATACCATAGCATTTCAGTTTATATAGGAGTAACTGATGATTGACGAAGTCAAAAGCTTTACTGAAATCGAAAAATAATCCTAGAGTTTCAGTTCTATTATCCAATCCTGAAAGTATTTGATTTACCATGTGATATGTGGCTGTTGTAGTGGACCTTGTTTTCCTAAATCCATGTTGAGATGTGGATAATAGCTTATATGTCTCAAGATATGATACAAGACGTTGATAAAAAACTATTTCAAATATTTTCCCCAGCTGGTTTAACAGGGATATTGGTCTATAAGAATTCATTGCCATTTTGCAACCTTTCCCTTTGTATATTGGCACAATTTTTGCTGATTTAAGAGGGCTTGGGAAAATTCCAGTTTTTAAGGATTCATTAATTAAGAACAGCAGCTGATCCTTAATAGCATTAAACGACCTTTTTATGACTATCCCTGGGATGTCATCTAATCCAGGACTAAATTTGTTAGGTAATTTATTGATTACGTTGGTCAGTTCCCTGGCTGAACATGGGAATATATATAATGAATTGCATGAGTTAGGAATATGAGAATAATTTGCTGAGTTGACTGAAACTGTGGGATTTTGATGGGATAGATAGAAATCATTCAGGATGGAGGCCATTTTAGAGTAATCTGATATAGCAGTACCAGCAGAGTCCTGCAGTTGAAGATCTTGTACATGATGTCGACCCTTTGATTCGTTAATAATTTTCCAAATCTCTCTAGATTTATTGTCTGCATTGGTAAGTCTAAGGTTGTTGAAAGATTTTTTGGCATGCTGTAAGGTTTGGCGATAACTTTTCTTGAGTACTGAGTATTCTTGGCGATCTGCTGGATTTGATTTACTTTTGTAATACACTGCGGCATCTTTCATTTTCTTTGAAAGCCAACGAATTTCATCAGAGACCCACTGACTTTTGTAGTTAACAGAAGAGCTTTTGTTTTTTGTATGCTTCAGGACACGGGGAAAGCAGATTTCAAAGTAATGTAGATAGGTGGAATAGAAATATTCAAAGCTAAGGTCGAAGGACTTAAAGGAAAACAAATCGGACCAGTCATGGGAATTTAATAAGTCACAAAAGGCGATCATATTCTGATCAGAGAAATACCTTTTGTAGTATTTTTTACTTTCTTTGGATGTGGACACAGCAATTGTAGAAAGAAGTGGGTAGTGATCAGATATGTGGGCATTAATGGTATTTGTTTGTACTAGATCAGGGTCGATATTAGTTAGTACATTATCTAAAACTGTTTGCGAACTAGCACTCACTCTAGTAGGTTCACTGTTGGTAGCATTGATGTTGAATGACGTCAGTAAATCCATGAATTCCTTTATAGCTTTAGAATCGGCCATAAAATTACAATTAAAGTCACCTGTAATTATTATGCAAGGCTCATGGATTGACCTATGGATTATTTCCAAGAGTTTCGTCAGTTTGGTCAGGAAAACGCAAAAGTCACTCTTCGGCGAACGATAAATAGACAGTACATAAAAAACAGTAGTATCCATTTTGAAGCAGGAAACACAGCATTTAAATGATTGTTCTTCATTGAGAAATTCGTATGGGTAACCAATGGGAATATGGGAAAAACATTCAGACAATAGGATTAAAACACCACCATTTTTGTGAACAGTCCGGCAAAAGGCACTAGCCATGACATACCCAGGCACATGAAGAGAGTCTAGTTCACTCGCATTTAACCAATGTTCGTTGACACAGATCACATGGGGTTGGTACTCGTTTACTAGAACCTCGAGGTCCAGTAATTTATTACGTATGCACTGAATGTTTATGTGCAAGAGCTTCAAATAACGTGTTATCCTTCCGGCGCTGGAGGGAGGCGTGGCTTCAAAAAAGAGAAATTTCCCACGAACACATTTTTAGGCCAAAAGGCGGCATTACTGAGGGTATCGCGAAAATCTTGGCGTATGGATACTCGAAACGATGTATAATTTCCGCGCGTTACCTTAAGTTGTTCGATCACCAGTTCCGTTGAGGTATCAATCTCCGGGATTTCATCTTTTACATAGTTTCTCAACTGGGTAACTGTTGTATCGGAGGTGAAGTTCCACACATGGAGATGGGAAAGACGAGGGATCCCCGAAAGAGAGCATTCTTTCGTAGATGTTCCGATGATTGGCGATTTACGGCGCCTACGTTTGTGGATCACAGTAACAAATCCATCGTCTCCTTCTGCAGAAAGTTCTTCTACACCACCTTTCTCACATTTCTCATCAGCAATATGAGGTAGCACGGTAGTGATTGAGGGAGTAACACAAACATTTTTCGAGATCGGCACCTGTTGCCCTATCAAGTCACTGCTAAATTTAGTCCGATTGGAGGTCGATTTATCTGAAGCTAAGTCTTTCTCTGGGTTGACTTTTACGGTTTTCGCAAATGATACACCCTTACACACGTTAGTAGCCTTTTTCGTTGCAAGAGAATCTTTTAAAATGCTCATTTCCTGTTTCAACATGTCGATATCAGACGCCATGTTAGATAGTGCAAGCTTATTAGCACGACAGGAAAAACATTTCCAAAAAATATCTCTACATTCAAATACGGCTTTCAAAAAGAGATCATTCAGATTAGTGCATTTCTCGGAATAATGGATTTTCATTAATCAATGAAGGCTTTTACTTCCTGAACCCTAGAATTAATCACATAATCACCATTGATAGTTTGAAAATCTGCCTAAGTCTAGTGAAGTCTTTCCGGGTTTTCCACCAGATCAGGGTGTCAGCGGCTGACGTTTCAATGGCTAACTCCGCCATCGTCCTCAGGGCATTGATACCGGGTCATCAAATTTTTCATCTTATATACCCTTTCTCAGGTCCCTTTTGATTGGCTGTTGCTACCATTCTCTCTCCTTCTTCTTTCCACCTTTATTTTTAAGTATGGGTTTCCATGATTGACTGAGAGCGTATCCTGTGTCTCGGTTGAAGGTTTTATTTTCGAGGCGGATTTCTATTGCCTTCTTTGTCAGACGGTCCCAGTAACCGTTTGTTCTGCTAATTAGTTTAGCGTCGTCAAATAGAATGCAGTGGTCTTGGGTGATACCGTGCTCTGCAACAGCCGACTTCTCTGGGTGATAGAGTTTAATGCATCTCTTATGCTCTTTGACCCGTGTTTCTATGGTGCGGCCTGTTTCTCCGACGTAAGCCTCTCCGCACTCGCAAGGGATGTGATAAACTCCCGGGGTCTTGAGTCCCATCTGATCTTTTACTTGGACGAGATGACGTCTTAGTTTGTCCGGTGGCTTGTGGATTGTCTGTATTTTTTAGCGTTTTCTCAATATTCTTGAGAGTTTTCCCACGATGGTGGAGATGTACGGCATGCAGGCTTGGGTAAAGGGTTTTTCCTTCTCTTCAGGGGCCCTTTCTGGGGAAAAACACGCGAAGACTTCACCAGAATCGTACGCCGGGAAAACACTAAATCTTACATATGCCAAAATCTAATTTAGCAAGCTTATTGGAAATTCCAACCCAGTCCCTTGAATTCTTCCAAAATTACCACATTAGTTACCTAATTCTTAGCTGCTTTAGAAAATAAACACAAACTCCATCCATGGCAGTAATTATATACTCCCTCTCCTGTAACTTCCACCCTGCCTTCTACATGGGTGAAAACACCACCACCCTTTCCCTCCACATTAATAAGCACCACTATTCCACCAAATCTCCCAGCTTCCTCAATTATCCCATATAAACTCACAGTTTGCCATGACCAATCTTTTGATCCCTGCTTCTCTGTTTTGGAAATTGAAATTCTTCCTAAATCTTCAAATAGGCATAGAGGCATAGAACCTGATAGATGGTGCATCTCCGGGTGCTGCAGTCATTTCAACCTCCTGAGTTGAATCAAGTGCACTGAATCCATTCAATAGCCACCCACATTTCTATTCCAATACATATCCCTTCCAACCCCCTTGTACTTTTCCTGTTGGTCCCTTACCTCTTCTCCCCTAAGCCTATCTCTCTCTCACACACATCCTTTCTGCAATTCCCCAAGAATGGCATTCTGATGATGATGGTCATGCCATCAAAATGTCAAAGTTACATGTATGTCCTTTCTTTATATTTTTTGCATGGAAATAGATAAAAGGAAAATGGCAGGATTTTGAAAAGTAGATTTCAAGCTAACTCCAGAGTCCTTTATTGGATTGGTCTGATTATTGCTAAGAGGAAGGAAATAATAGATAGTTTATAGCAATTGTCAAAATTGTCATTCTGGAAAGCTCCATGTCTGGGAAATAAGTGGAAGTCAGATGGGAAGGATGGGTTAGAGGATACCCTGTTATTGTCGGCATTAATATTGTGCACTGTGGTGTATTGGCCAGTAAAGAAGGCTGAGCAGGATGTACATTGCAGGAGTGTAGGTCTATAATGTTTTTTAAATTTAAGAAGTAGAATCCCCTTTCTCTCTCTCAAGAGAAGATTCATCTAGATTGATGTATATATATGTATTGAGACTTATTGGGTCATGGTAGTCCATGGGATAGAGCGTTGGACTGCTGATTGGAGGGTCTCGGGTTTGATTTCCGGGCAAGTCACTCTGGACACATGCAGCTCCACCGTATGTGATTGTACCATTCCTATGTTTTTTTTTGGGTACCAGATCTTAACCGGCAAAGGGAAAGACTGGCCCCACTACCCTGATATGTGAATATTCACATGCTGCCAGGCTTAGTACTGGGTGACCCTACCATCACCTACCAAACTGACCTATGGGTTGAATGCTGTGTTTATGGTTTGTTATGGTATTAAGATTTAAACAATTATGGATATTTATTATCTAATGAGATAAAGAAAGGGCATCTATGGCATTCCATTGGATGGAAACTTGTTTAGAACATCAGAACTTGAAAATCTTATCCTGAAGACCAAGAAACATCAGTATTTCTAATATTATTAATGATGTTAAAGAGAGGTTTGATCAGGCACTAAAAGAATTAAGAGTGATTAGAGAATAACTGGGTGCTGCAATTAAATAGTCTTAGGATTGTCACACCAATTATAATGCTTAATTATTTTATTTACCTGTGCAGTTCAGAGTAGTGCCGCTGATATAATTTTTTTCAGGAGAAGGACGTATGTAATGAGGTGATACATCAATTAATCCTGCAATGAAAAAACATGTTTACAATGAATTTTAGATATTTAAGCATTTTATAAGCCTCTTTTACAGACCATAGATTATATTTTCTAATTTCATTCTTGATGCCTTGATGTTTGTATTGAATAATTGAAAAACTCCTATAGCTGTAAACAGTTTATCTTTCAAAATAGAGTACAATTTAGATTAGTTGGCAAAAGCCATAAGTCAAAGGATAGCGTATAGGTGACTAAGGAATTGGGAAGATAAAGGTGAATACAAATATGTGTATTTTGGCCACAAAGTAGCCCTCTTCAGCATATTGAAAGTAAATAGTCATGACGATACAAGTTGAAGTGAGAATGGGTTAAGGGCATCTGGAGAATATATAGCATGGAATATGGGAGCCAATAGACGGAAGTGACAGTTAAGGAGTTTGAGAAGATTGGGTATGTTGTGAAGATGATGAGGAACTGAACAAACAAAGAAATGACTGTTGAAGAAGAGGGGAGGGGAAAAATGAAGGAGAAGTTAAGTACAAAAGTAAAGCATACATTTGTTAGAGAGGAAGAGGTGAAAGGCAACCAACAGAAAATGGCTGTTGAAGAAGGAGGGAAGCAATGTTTCAGATAATGAAGAAAATACCTCACAGTCTGGGAAACAGTCCTTCTGAACAAACTTACCTTTGTTAATAGGTCACTCTAAATATCATAGTGATGTGAATAGTTTTGAGTTTTGATGAAATACTTTTTAAAAGGACAATATCCATAGCACATTATATTTTAAACAAGTATATATTTTAAAAAGCTTTTAAATATTGAACTAGGACATTTTTAATGAAGTTATTGGTAATTTATCTAGATTATTGATATTTCACTAAGGCACATGGTCTACAGAAAAAGACATTCATTGTAGATACCTAGAAGTATTTAAATTCACAGTGTAAAATGTTCTTAACACATTAGCCAGAATTCCAGTCCCCCATCAAAAACATGATGCTTAAAGCCTTGACACATACTAAAAGCTGCATATGTAGAGAAGCAGTTAGTAATGAATTGTGGATCATTGAAAATGTCTTTTAGATGAGATTGTATAACATTGAGAATGTGAAGGTATGTATACACAAGAACATTGTTTTGAGACTAATTATCCCTTATTAAGAATGCTCTGGATGATGAAATTTATTCTTTGATAATAATCAGTGCATTTTTATCTTCTTATGAACAATCAATAATGGAATTTGAATATTCATCCATGGTCATAATCATAAATCTCAAAAAATGAAGGTGAAACAAGAATAAAAACAT
>CM073779.1:90659751-90721071 GCA_037158775.1 Hetaerina titia | reverse complement strand
CGACGAGTCCTGGGTTCGATTCCCAGGCAAGGCACTCTGGGAACCTGCAGCTCCACCCAAGCTAGTGGATTTTTGGGTACCAGATCTTCCTGGGAAACCATAACCGGCACAGGGAAAGGAACTGGCCCCCCTACCCTGATGTGTGAATATTCACATGCCGTCGGGCTTGGTACATGGGTGAGCTCTACCATCACCTACTAAACCGACCTTCGGGTTGATTACTGTGTTTATGGTTTTTTTTATTTCCAAAAAAAGATCTGCAGGTGTTCAAGTGTTGGCAAATCACTTATGATTAATTTGATCAAATTACCAAACTTTTCTTTTTCAGAATCAAGGTTATTCCCAGTTCCTTTTGAACTTTTTATCATACCTACTCTACAATCTCTTTCATATGGCATTTATATCATGAAAACCTAATCTACCGTTTTTCATTTATGATTTACACAATATATATATCCCTGTTTATTAGTGGGATATTTCTTAATTTATTTAATTTTCAATGAATTATATTATATATGAACACATTCTCTGTTGTTGCTATTAGGAAATTCTAATATTATAGGATGAACTCCTGAGTAAAACGGTGATTTTGGTTTCCTGGTGACCATATGGTATTCTAAATTATGATTTATTGTCCTTTGGATTGAATTGTTAACTTATCACCTTGTTCACAAAACACATTTATCTTTTTTACCAGCATGACCTACCACTTAAATTCATACTTGTGCCTTGAATTGAATTTATGAAAAATTTATTAATATTATCTATTATAATACATTTTATGCAGTAATTTTACATAACCAAGGTCTTGCAAACAACAATTCCACCTTATTTCCCTTGCATAATTAATTTTAAAATTAGTCTTAAAATGGACCTTATTTATGATTAAATGGGAATATAATATCTTAGAAAAGCGTTAATGACAAACAATAGCTTGTGCATAGGCTTTTAAAAGTTTAGCCAGAAAAAAACAATGGTAATGTGTTGAGCCCACAAAAGCACCTAATTTTGCATAATCTAGTGGAATAAGTTTAAAATCAAATGAAAAAATAATCACTTTCTATTATTGCATTAAGAATATCAGAATATTAATTTCATTTCTCTAGGAACATTACTCATGAAAATGTTAAGTCCACATTTTTCATTTCGGTATTCCTCCTGCATTGGAAAGTGTAGACTTCATAAAATACTTTAGCATTATCTCAATGGGATGTCTTCCGGATGAAGCAGATAGGAAAATATATTAGAAAGGGAGCAGAATAATAGCATTTATTAGAAGAGTACCTAGGAAATATGTTAAAAAGGTCAAAGAAAATGTCAACTCTCACTGATGAGGCCTTACTTAGAATATACCACTAGTGTATACAGGACCCTCATGAACTTGGAATGACTGCCAATTTGGATTATATGTAGCATAAAGCAGCATATTTTGTAAAATGTATTTATCAAAAAAGTAAGAAGCAAATACATTTAAATAAATTATTAAAATTCTGAAAATGAACGAAATAATATCATTTAGAAATAAAATTTTAAAAGTTTGATAAACATATATTTTTATGCACATACAATGGTCACATGAACTGAAATACTGGATCAAAATTTTTCATTGTTTCCTTTCATATGAAATCAACAAGTAGACATGCAATTTCTTACCTGCTCTTTCTGTTAGAAGGGCAATTATGACCCTGGTTAATTTTTTTGGTGTATTTTCCCGGATGAAGTTTCCAATGAATTCATTAATATCAAGCTCATAAAGAGTCACCATGGCAAAAAATGTCTTTGTCAGCTTATTCATGGACTCTTTACTTTTCAACATGGCTTCTAATAAGTCCGTCAAATTTTCTAGGATTGTTTTAAATACATGCATCAAACTGTAAAGTAAAAATGACAATTATCATCCAAGAAAATATATATGAATAAAAAAATTGCATTACTTTCATTTTCTGTACTGTTACAGAAAAAAAGAATTGAAGAATGATTATAAGAACTTAATGCTAAATCTCTTGTTCATGAGTATACTGCTGTGTTATGCCTTATAAACAATAAGAAAGAGAGAAGGAGGGAAGGTATTTTAGATAAGACAGGTAATATAATAATGACCCTTTCATTCTGGCTTAATTAACATAATAGAAATAATAATTGAGGTAAATTAATTAATTCCTCAATATATCACTAAATTGAAAATATTGAAAGAGCATATTTTCCATTCAGCATACATGTAGCTATGTTGCATTGGAAGATAATCACTGTACTATATTATCTCCAACTGCTAGAATAGTTGCATAGTAATATAAGGTCCTGATGCACTCTTTCAAAGTCATACATTGGGCTTTGTGTTTTTTATTAAATGTCTTAAATTATATTTTATTATTGTAAACCATTACCTTGACTTACTCAGTTATGCACAGTAATAATTGTAAATTATTTAAAAAAAACCATTATTAAATTTTAAATTTATGGATTTATTATATCTTAAATTGAAGATGATAATAATACTTTATTCAATTGGAAAATGGTACAACCATATTAAATGTCATCAGTTTAAATTAGTTCTTAAATTTCAGTAAGTTTGTCACAGAAGAATTCATCCAAAGAATAAAGTGGGTTAGCCAGTAGCCAGGTATATACCCTATTCTTGAAACTGGATACAGACTAATTTCAACTGAGTAGGCAGATAGTCATACAGCCAAATGTTCATATTATGGAAGGTATTGTAGGTTGTTGACAATCTACAGTAAGTGGTGTTAATATATGATTTACCTTTTGTGAAGTAATTATGGATGTTAGATCCCAATTGATAGGTTTCTAGATTAACTTTTACATGAATTAAGGCCTTAAATATATATAAACGAAATACAGTCATGATTCCAGACCTAATAAAATAAGGTTTGCAGGAATCGCATGGTGGTATATTAGCAAGGGAGTGAATAGCCCTCTTTTGTAGTAACAAAATTTGTTTAACATGTGGGAAATGACCCCATACCTCAACACCATAATTCAAATGACATTGAAAGAAGGCATGGTAAAGTATTATATGAATATATATTATCATTTGAAATGAGAAACTTGAGCTTGCTTAACATATAAACAGCTTTATTCAGTTTATTATAGATCTGACTGATATGAATCTCCCAGTGAAGTTTTGTATCAATATTAATTCCTAGTATTTTAACAGTTTCTATATCAGTTATTTTTGATTTAAGACTGCATACAATATCCTGAGTTTTGTTAGTATTTAAATGTAAATGATTACTATCAAACCATTCCTTAGCCTGTATTTGGGTAGTGCTAGATTGTATCTTTGCATCTTCTAGATGTTGACATTTTTGCACAAAAGTAGTGTCATCAGCCTACAAAACAGATGTAAATTTCATATGACAGGGCAAATCAATAATCATGATGATGAAAAGTACTGGGCCAAGCACAGAGTCCTGTGGTACACCACATTTTACTTTAAGAGCTGCAAATCGACAGCCGTCAAGTTCAACCAATTGGTGGCGATCATCCAAATATTCATTAGTTTCAGTGCAACTCCTTTTATACCATAATATTCTAGCTTGGTTAGTAATATGGAATGGCTAACACAGTCGAAAGCCTTACTAAGATCATATAGTGTCACAGAGACTGATTCTTTCTAGTTCTAGTTTTCTGAAACTCTCTAAACCTTCTATCCTTTTGGGCCTCCTGATTATGATTTTACATCTGTTTGAAAATATCTTTTGAGTTATTTTGAGTCTTAAAAGTGAAACTTATACTCTGATGGTCAGATAAGAGATATTCAATAATACTTATATTACACAGTTCAGGACTACAATAGATAATTAAATTATCTAGGCAGGCAGATAATCAAGTAGGCTGTGTGTTTGCCCAGTATAAATTTTATGAAAGCAAAAGATTTTCAAGAACTTTACAATCGCTAGTTTTTAGTATTATGTCAATGTTGAGATCTCCACAAATTTTGATATTTGTTTCAGAGTCAAGAATAGGGATAATACTCTTTCCAGCTGATTATTGAAATGTTCAAATCACCATTAAGGAGGCGATACACAGAAGCAATGATCAGGTTCAGATCTTCCAACATGATCGCAGATATGTTAAAGTGCAATTCCAGAGAGAATTTGTCCGAGTCAATTACTTTGAACGGCATACCTTTCAAGACATAAATACAGGTTCTACCGTTTTCTGCTAAAGATTGGCAATAAAATGATGCTAAGCTAAAATCACTAATATTATACACTTCAACTTCATTTTTTGTAATCCAGTGTTCATTGAGACATAGTACATCGTAGCCATCATGTTTGACAACTGCCTCTATCTCCGATATCTTTTTTCATAGACATATCACATTTTGGCAAAATAAATTAATGTCACTACTTAGTCAGAAGGACTTAGGTAGAAGGACTTAGGATATTCCCCTTTGGAGGTGGGCAATACACTTTACTAATGAACACTTTTCCATAGTTTTGTTATAATGGCCCCATTTTGCACATGTGGATACTATCGCATCACAATTTTTCAACTCGAGGTCCCGATTTATTACCTCAGCTGAAACTTCTGGAATATTTTTTGTCTCTTGTTTGCAAAAATATTATATTTGTGCATTATTTCATAGCCAGGGAGTATACATTCATGGTACAAAAATATGGTACCCTCATATTTAGAAGACCAACGTTTAGTAAAATGGGCATTTAATTTATCAAATAAATATGTCAATCTGTGTCATCTTCAGTAAGGAAAAAAATGTAAACCACTTTATTTCTTATCTTTGATTTAGAAAGTTATCCCATTGTGTATTGGTCATCTTGCCTATAAGTTTATAATACTGCATTAACATATAATGAAAAATCACCACCAATACATTAAATTGACTGGCAGTACATCGGCACCATGCAGATTCATTAATGTGCTCTGATAATCCTCAGGTAACCGGTGAGTGATATTTAAGGGCACTTGACTAAACAATATTCCTTGTTTCTTTGGGGATGCTCTGTGGAAACTAACATTAATTAAATTTAAATCTACAGGTATTTATCATTTTTAGTTAACCCAAAAGATCTACAACATCACTCAGAGTATTGTTTGAATATATTTCTTGGTATGCTATTCTGCTATATTTTAATTATGATCTAACCAAATCATCAAATAATACACAACATTCTCTAGAAACCTTTCTGAATAGATACATTAATAGTCTGATGGCACAAATAAACCTTTGCACCTTGATTATATTTAACCTGATTGATGTAAACCAATTTTTACTTTATATAATAAGACAAATAATACTTTTGATGTTTGCCTACTAATATGATATGTTTTGAATGGACATACTGTGCATTACTGGGTATATTTATAAACCTCAACTGAACACATAAACCTGGTATGACAAATTATAATTAACAGATCTATGCCTCAAAAATCAATGAACTCTTTCCTATAAATCCTTCTTTGCCTATTGCGTTTATTGATCTAATGTCTGTACAATATAATCATAGTCCCAAACACAGGACAATTAAACTCTTATAACTGATCTTGTTGCTGTCACCTTATTTTAATATTTATCTTCCTTTTTTCTCAAAATCTCATTATATTTTGTCAATTGGTACCATTTCATATCTACTTGTTTATGTACCAAATGTTCTTATTCTACATATAGCTTTCTATTTTTCCTAAAATATTCCATTTAATACTTTCCTATATTCCTGGTTAACACTTATTAATTCCATTTTTACAATCATTTTCCCTGTTTTATCTCATTTACTCTAAAGTCATCATCATAAATACTAAATTATATTACAAATAATGATTCTTTCCTACTGTAGATAGTTAAAATTGTTTCTCATATTAGAATATACAATCTGATATAATTTTGAATTTTCTGGATCAATTCTGTTTTTCGTGTCTAACATAGTCTATAATCTTGCTTAAGAAATTGATTGATAAAAGCTCATTTTTATCTACGCAAAGAAATATAAAATTTAACTACAGAATGAGAGTTTATGTGTCACAACACATTTTTAAATTAACCTAAAATGAATCCAGCTTAGATATTCCTTCTGAGCATTAATTCAGATAACCAACATATGAAGGTTAAATACAAGAAAGAATATCTTCAACAATTCACAAAGAGGATAATACATCCTATTGTAAATACAGGAAATCCATTTTTTACAAAATGAATTAATAAATTTCCCTTTTCTAACATGTTTATTACTTAAAAACTTAAAAATTTGCAAATAAATTGGATTGGAATACAAATATAACTTATATCTCCTTAAATTTAAAACATTTCATCTTGATTTAATTTTTAAAAATATTACACTTATTGAATTTTTTGGTTTGGGGCTACACTTGGTAAAAATCAATGTTCACAATTTTTTTGTGAGAAAATACGAAGAAATGGAAAAATATATGAAGAAATAGAAAAAAATACGAAGTTTAATTATTCAGTGATTTCACTTTATCTGGAATTTTGTTTAAGCATATACCTAATATAAAAGATGAGGCTTATTTTCAATAAGTTCCAACATGACTAAATAAGAGAAAATTCAAGTACATACCTGCTGATCTGAGTTGAAGTGGGTGTGCAAACACGTAATGTAATGAAATTTGAGGAGATTAGTGCTATTAATTGCAGCAGAGCAGTCATAAACTCAGCAATACCATGACCCTCCTCTTGTTCTGCACCTGAAGTCAGTACCTTATTGGTGCATGAAACTATGCCTTCCCCACTCTGAGTTATCATGCATTTCAATACATTAAAAGAGGCCTCTTCCATAAATATACAATCAGGAAAAGTACATTCAGGATCCCTGGGTTCTTTTATTTGTTGTTTCAAGAGCCCAGAGTTAAAAGTCATCATCGAGTACAAGTGCTCCAAGGATCCCACATTTATATATTTTTTTTTTGGAAGCACTTTTTTAATATTCTGTGTGAGGCAGAGTTGTACTGATATATCTGCAACCAATTCCACTGGTAATATACCTTGAAATTCATGAAAACTTTCTTTCACAGGAAATATCCATTTCATACATAACTGGCGTGTCCTGATCTTCATGGAGTTGAATAAATTGTACGAAGAAAAAATTAAATTAAGAGTTTTGAAACTCTCCTCAGATGGAGTAACACAATTTTTCAAGTACATGTTGAAGACATCCTCAACTTGATTTTTTACGATTAAAAATTTTCTTTCAAGTAGACAACAAATTAATTTTTGGGCACTGTTTTCAGACCGGTTAAGTCCAATTGCCCTGCAAAAGAAAGGGAAAGAAAATCAAAATACACTTTATGAACATTTGCTCCCCTCAGTGAAAAAGATGTCAGAATATTTTTTATCTATATTTATGAAATTTTTTTCAATTGATAGTGCCCTAAATGAAATGCATTGAAGGATTCAGTTGGCATGGCACTTCAGTTGTTCACTGGTAGTTCTAATAATTGAACTGGGTTTGAAGATTTGGTGTGCATTTTTATAAGAGTATATGGTCATAACATATAAAAGGTGAATGAAATACAAATGATATGGATCTAAATTGACCTTAAAGAGTATATTGGTTATGGTAATTGATTACTTCATAAAACTACTAAAATATGTATTTTTTCTTTGGTTTGAGCAAACTGATAACGAAATTTAGGAATACCATTCAATTGAAAAAATACATAGCTTATCAAGAGAGATACTTTAAGGGAATTAGAAAGGTAAGTTATAGCAATATCAAAAGATATAATTGAAATATAAAAGAAAACAGGTGCTTATCCATTACTCATACAATGACATATTTAGTTCGGTGTTGATGCACAAAAATATCCTAACATTATTGATAGTAAATAGTATCCTTGAAACCAAGGTATGTCTATTAAGAAGTGAACGAGGTGTGTTCAGAAAATAACGGCAATTTTAAAATTTCGCGGGTTAGGAGAGCGATTTTCAAAATTTTCTTTATTATGTTGGAATGTATGCCCCTAAAGTATGATGAAATGTTCAACTTTCTTCATTGTTGACGTTGTCTGTGGCAGCCGCTAAGTTTAGACGTGTTTTTTATCACCTCGGCGCTTTTCGTTTGTTAAAAATAATTTATCAAAGAATTTGTATAAAATTTTCATAACAAATGAAATTCAGTGTAAAAATTTTGTACAAAGTGTGTGATATGTCAACAAAGGTCTGTGCTGAGTCTGCTATGAGTTAAACAAGAGTTTACGAGTGGTATAAGAGTTTCTAAGATGGCCGTGAAATCGTTGAAGATGACGAAAGCCAGACACCCCAGCATATCACACTTGCATAAGCGTGTAATAGCCTCCAGGTAGTACTCCATGTCTTGCTTTTGCGTAGGCATTTGTGATTCACAACATTCGCCGCATTAAAACAATTCAACATCGCCTCTATATTTGAGCGAACTTGTCGAGCTTTTATAGGGCGGTGGATGTATAACTAGACGATTGTCAAGGTTGAACTGTAGTTTCAATGTCATATCCATAAACCCATTACACATAACACAGGCTTACAAAAAAAAAACTTTTGGTGCCGGGAATCTTTGTGTTGATTTTAACAATATTTGTAGAGCTGAATCGAAATATAAAATCCGTTTTCATTTAACAGCTCTACTTTTTTAGAAATGGCACATCTTACGATTAGTTATTTTAATATTCGATATATTCCGGAAAATAATTTTCAAAGTTAAATAAATCTGTAAGTACACATGGGAATATATGGTAAAATAAAATAGGAAAAATATTATAGACTTTGTGAAACGTGCATACTTGGGATATTTTGGTGTTAAGCTTGGTGACCAAGATAAAACATGTACTGAACATCTGCGGCAATGGACAACAGGACAAAGGAAAAGTCTAAAATTTGGTGTGCCAATGGTGTGGAGAGAACCTGTGAACCATATTGACGACTGTTATTTTTGCATAGTAAATGTTTCGGGAATTAATCGAAAAAATAGCCACAAGTGGACATATCTAGATTTGCCTTCAGTTAGACGCCCGGTACCCCATTCAGAAGAAATACCGATCCCAATATTTCAGACGTTACCAGATATATCTAAGGAAGAATTTGAGTTATTTGAAAACATTTCTCATTCTATTGACGATAGTGGCAGTGACTACGAGGGGGTATCAACAATCCCTCAACTATTTAATCAAGATGAACTAAGCGATCTTGCTAGAGAACTGAACTTATCGAAGGAAGCATCCGAACTACTAGCATCAAGACTGCATGAAAAGAATTTACTGCAACCCGGTACAAAAATAAGTTTTTATCGTACAAGGGAAAAGGATATGCTACCCTTCTTTACTCAAGAAGACAATCTTACATTTTGTTTAGACGTTAAGGGTCTTTTGGAAAAAATGGGACTACTATCATAATATGATGCTAGTGATTGGCGTTTGTTTATTGATAGCTCCAAGCATAGTTTAAAATGTGTACTTCTTCACAATGGTAACAGGTTTGGCGCAATACCAATCGCTCATTCAACTAAAATGAAAGAAGAATACGATACAATAGCATTGGTCTTACAGAAGATAAAATACCAGGAACATCGCTGGGGGATTTGTGTAGATTTAAAAATGTTTAACTTTCTTCTTGGGCAGCAAAGTGGGCTACACAAAATATCCTTGTTTCTTGTGCCTCTGGGATAGCAGGGACAGACAAAACCACTGAATTAAGAAGGAGTGGCCTAAGAGAGAAAACTTGGTTGTTGGGAAAGAAAACATCATTGCTGAATCTTTAGTTGAAAGAGAGAAAATCATCTTACCGCCTCTACATATTAAACTTGGCCTAATGAAGCAATTTGTAAGGGCTCTTGACAAGGATGGACCATGCTTCGGCTACTTAAGACTAAAGATTATATAAGTATTGAAAAACTTAAAGCTGGTATTTTTGAGGGGTCACAAATCAGACAACTTACAAAGGATCCTGCTTTTGTCGAGTCAATGAATGAGATTGAAAAAATTAGCTGGAAGTCACTTGTTGAGATCATAAAAAATTTTCTAGGAAATCACAAAAGTGAAAATTATATTGAGCTGGTAAACATTATGCTCAGTAACTTCAAATCACTTGGATGTAATATGAGCACTAAAGTTCACTACCTACACAGCCACTCAGACAATTTTCTTGGAAATTTAGGAGACACAAGTGAAGAACAAGGTGAAAGATTTCACCTGGATATAAAAACAATGGAAGCTCGCTACCAAGGAAGATGGGATAACCATATGATGGCAGATTACTGCTGGTGCTTAAAACGAGACTATTTGAACAAAGTGCACTCAAGAAAATCGCGCAAAAGAAGCTTCCAATGTGTTGAGTGATGTTTTTATGTATTTTTTCTTTTCAATTTGTTTTATTACAGTAAAAAATTTTAGTATTTGTGTTCAATTGTATTGTAATATTCTGTTGTGTTTATGGGTGATTTAACAGCCCTAGCAATAAATCAAGTCTTTATATTTAGTGGGTTTTATTATTAATATAATATTCCCATATCATCATGTAGAAGATTTTTTTACGTAAGTTATAACATATCTATATCTTGAAAAGTATAGCTAATAGGAAAAAACTAGTGTCATAATTGGATTCAGCACCCCAATTGTTCTTTAAATCAACATTAAAAGCTCCGGCACCAAAACCACTGTTCAGCTGTGTTATTTATATAATATTCCCATATCATCATGTAGAAGATTTTTTTTACGTAAGTAACAACATATCTTTATCTTGAAAACTATAGCTGATAGGAAAAAACTAGTGTCATAATTGGATTCAGCACCCCAATTGTACTTTAAATCAACATTAAAAGCTCCGGCACCAAAACCACTGTTGGCCTGTGTAATCAATTATGATCCTAGAGAAGACGGTTTCATCCCCTTCAGGTCGATAAAATAGTTCCTGACTTGAATTCGATGTTGTTTCTGGTCTGCTGTCATTAGGTGAAACAGGTTTTGGAGGCGACTCGATATTTCCTTAATATTTGAATCAGGACGAATGGCACGATAGATGCCGCACTCTTCTGCTTCCCTGATAGTGAAACATAGATTACTAAAAACAAGATCCTTCAATTTCTTGATGGGGTTGTCATCAGTCGACGTTAATGATCTTCCAGAACGCTCGCCTTCTTCCACTGATTGCCAACACCTTTTTTTAACGGGTCAACCACTCATACCACGCAGTACGTTTCCTAATATTGCTACCATAAACCTTGCTGAAAAATTCTTAAGTTTTAAGGGAGGTTTATCAAAGTTTCACGTAGAATTTCAGGGAAAAACGCGGTTTCTTGAAAGAGCTTATTTTCGCGGATCCGAATCCACTTACACTTATTCACACAAGGGTCGTAACTAATCACCAGAATATAATATCAGCAAAGTGGTAAAAGGCGGTTATTTGGAAAGTTTTTTCGGACAAAACGTTTTCAACCGGATAAAAAATATCAAACTGGAGGTGCTATTAAAAAGTTGGGTTCCTTTTGAACCGACCTTATAAAGGAGCTTAAAATGATATTTGTGGCACAGGCTGCCTATATCGGCATTGTTTGGACCAACATGTTCAAAATTTAAATGACAAAATATTATTATTAACTTTTTATCACGCCATTTAAAATTTTTTATTCCAAATGAGCAGACTTCAATTGAATAAATTAATACGTACCTTGTAGGGAATATCCTTTTTGAGAAATTTAAGTTAGACAACTAAATGAGCACAGATTAAAAATTACAAAATTAATACAATTTGAAGAAATAATTAGCACCATCATCATGTTTAACAAAAAATATATAGACTGATAATGGAATACAATTGTTTAGCAAAAACCTTTTTCTTACACGTTGTATTATAATGTATTTCCTATTTTATTTTTTAGAAAAATAATGAGAAATCATATATAGAGTTAGCCATTTCTATCAAGAATGGAATAGGCTTATCAAGTTTGATAAAATTAAAATTTTTCGCATAATGGAAGTACCTACATTGAATAGTTGAAGAAGCAATTAATATACCCTAGAATGGCTGTTCATGCAATTTTGAGAGCTACAATTAATTGGTTCAACCCTTTTACAAAAGAGTATTGAGTAGCATTACAACAGAACCATTCTCCAAGGATGTCCTTCACAACATCAAAAACTTTGTGGATATGGAAGAGAATTGAATTGAAAGGAAATCTTACCACAGCGCTTTGTCATAAATTATTCCCCAGGGTCTTGTATAGTCCGCAATGTCACAATTGTCAGGCACTTTGACTTCTGCAAGTGCAGAGCAGCACCTGTATGGAGATTCAATCATTTAAACATTTTCTATAATTGTATTTAGAATATTCTGCTCTTTAAAACAAAGTTAATTGAAACATTTCACTTGTACGCATTTTTATGTATAAGATGTGTGTTCAAAAATTAACGGGAATTTTAATTTTTCGGAAAATAATATTTATTTATTCTTATACATTGATGTTGCCACCTTCAAAGTAGTCCCCATTGGAGATTATGCACTTGTGCCAGCGCTTCTTCCGATCCCCGAAACACTTCTCAAACTCGATCTTTGAGATAGTCTTTAGTTCTTTCAGCGATGCGTTTTTAATGTCATCTACGGCTGTAAAACGACGGCCCTTCAAGGTTCTCTTAATTTTTGGAAATAGGAAAAAGTGACACGAAGTCATATCTGGCGATTATGGAGGCTGGGGCATCGTTACAGTATTTTTTTCGCCAAAAACTCACGAAAAAGCGATGAAGTGTGGGCTGGTGCATTATGGTGGTGCAAAGGCCGTGAATTGTTTTCCCACAGATCCGGGCGTTTTTTCGGATTGCTTCCTACAAACGGCGTTGAACCAGTAGGTAGTACTTCTTATTGACTGTTTGACTTGGCGGCGGGAATTCATGATGAACTATGCCATTTAAATCGAAGAACAAAGTGAGCTGGTGCATTACCGTGGTGCAAAAGCCATTTTGGAACGAATTTTGCTGCCACGCGTTTCATACCCAAAAAATTGGACAAAATGTCATGACATGATCGAATCGATAAGTCAACATCATCAGTGACCTCTCTAATTGTGATTCGGCGATCGTTTATAACCATTTCTTTCAATTTTTCTATGTTTTCATCGATTGTTGAAGTGCTGGGGTGTCCAGGGCGTTCGTCATCTTCAAGGTCTTCACGGCCTTCTTGGAGAAACTTATACCACTCGTAAACTCTTGATTAACTCATAGCAGACTCACCATAGGCCTTTGTTAATATTTGACACACTTTGTTACACTTTATTTCATTATTTACGCAAAATTTGATACACATTTTTTTGATCCATTTCTGTTAACAAACGAAAATCGCCGAGCTCATAAAACACGTCTAACCTTAGTGGCTGTCACAGACAAAGTCCACAATGAACACAGCTGAAAGTTTTATCATACTTCAAGGGCATGTATTCCAACATAATAAAAAAGTTTGACAATCGGACTCTCCAAGCCCGCGAAATGAAAAAAGTCCCATTAATATTTGAATACACCTCGTATATCTAGAAAAGGAAAAAACCAGGTCAATGGAAAAACAATTTCCTGCCTAAGCAAATTCCAGCTATACAGGGAACATGACTTTTGATGATATATATTAATATATATTTATACTCGAACTATGAAGCATAATGTAATAAACTGTGATATTTCTGCCTATTTATCCATAGTTATATCATTGCCACTGAGTTACACATGATATAAAACTCAATTGAAAAAGTCTATATTAAAACTAATCCGGTCTACAATAAATTAAAAAACAGGCATAAGTCTTTATAATAAATCATCAGCAAATACCAATAGCTTAAATCGCTTTTCTAAAAACTGAAAAATATCAAAATAAATAAAATGCATCAATTTATATGTTAGTTTGTAAGTTTATAAATGACAAATTATTAATATCATTAATTGCATATACCAACTGAAAAATAACTGTATGATACATTTTTTGAAAGTCCTTGAGGGTTTCCCTATTATTAGCTGTAAGACACTATGCTTCTCTATAATTTTATTACATTATTCCATTACACTACCCTTTTATTGCATTAATAATACATTATTCATATTAAATTAAAGGCATTTTGTTAGAGAGAAGCATGGTGTCCTATGTCTCTCATATCTGAAATCCACAGACCTCTGATATCAGGGCAAATTCCACAATTCCAGGTTAGCCCCCCATTCGATTCCCCAAAAAACGCATGAACTTTCTGTCACCCCTCTGTTTCTCCTTATTCAGATCTACCGGTGATAGTAACTGCAACAATATAATTTCTAATTTTCAATGCAACAGAATTTTTAATCAATGGTGATATATTCAACAATTACTGGGCTTCCTGAAAAATCTTGTCTGCATCAGCTATTTTCCCTGTCCCAAAACACGTTCTCCTCCATATTGTCCTTTCAACTGTCATTGCAAAGCTTCCTCGATTGTCTCACACCAACTAATGAACTTTTCAAACAGATTTAAAACCCAAGAGATAGATTTTACATGGTTTTTAGGCCTCACTACATTATTGACTACACAATCAGAAAGATAACATCTCGCGATATTTGGCTTAGAGTGAATTTGACATAACTTTGCAAATTTCCAAATAAGTCTATGTGAAAAGGTAAACTGCGTATTACGAGGTTAATCCCAGAAATTCCCGACCCAACAAAGAAAAAAATGATAGAAAAATGTATTCCTTTTCAACTTAATCTCCTTTCAGTTGTTGTTTAATAAGTTCTATACCATGTCATCACCAAACCATTTTATCAAGTTATCGAACCGAAAATAATCCGAGTGGGTAAAACCTGGCGAAAAGGGTGCATGGGGTAGCAATTCAAACTTGAATTCATGAAGTTTGGCCATTGGAAATACGGATTTGTGGGCTGTTGCATTGTCTTGATGAAACAACACTTTCTTCTTAGCCAAATGCAACCGCTTTTACGTGATTTTTTTAGCTCAAACGTTGCAATAAGTTTTTTTTCCCACACGCATCCCAAAAGACCGACGCCATGACTTTGCCTACAGATGAAACGGTCTTCGCCTTCTAAAGAGCCGGTTCTCCCTTTTGACTCCATTTTTTTGATTGTTCCTTTATCTTGGGTGAGAAGTAATGGACCCATGTTTCATCCATGGTTAAGAAACGGTGCCAAAATTCTGCTTTGTTGCTGTGGAACTTTGCTAAACACTTAATTGAAACATCTTCACGACACGGGTTTTGCTTGAGTGTGAGAAAACGTGACACCCATCTTGCACACAGCTTTTCCATGCCCAAATTTTCAGTTAATATGCGATGCGCCGCACTTTTTTGAAATGCATACTATGTCTGCTAGCTCATGCACTTTCAGTCGACAATCATCCAGCATCACTTTATGGATTTTCTTCACCGTTTCTGGAGTCGTCATCTCATTTGGTCGACCAATACGATGCTCGTCTTGGCAGCACGTACGGCCTAATTTAAACTCTGCTACCCAGTATTTTACTGTTGTAAACAAAGGAGCACCCTCACCCACAGTAGACCAGTTCAGCTTTTATATTGGATGGGATGAGGCCTTTCAAATAAAAGTATTGTATCATATCACAATGACCTATTTTCTCAATATAGACGGATTCACTGTAAAAGTTCATTATTGATGGCTGCCAAAGAAATACTAAACAATTTAGCGTTTTCAAACTTGGATCATATTCTTTATAGATTGCATAGTTTCTTATACAGTGATATTTATTAAACCACTAACGCCATCTCTACGTCCGCCTGGGTACATCTTGGATCACACTAGTATAACTCCAGTACTCATAATTAAAATTTAAAAATGATAAATAGTGATGAAAAGCGATTAAATGTAAAACCGCTCTAGTGCACTAAGATGGAGAGAATGAATGAGGAATAATTTGAGAGATAGAGAAATAGGAAAATACAAAGTCAGTGGTGGATAGAGATTAGGAAAATAGAGAAATACAGAAGGAAAGAATCACAGTGGAAGAAAGAAATACAGGGGATGGTAGATGGGGAATAAAGTTGAATAGATTCTTGTTCATAGACAAATCCTCTTATTTTCAAACACCTATTGTCACTTTACTATTTGTTATTTTTTACTGCTTTACCATTAAAAGTGTCTTCCATTTTTATAATAACTGCTCATCTCCAAAGTAATAAGTAAATCTGCTCTCCATCCTCATTTTGATAATCATGAACCCCACTAGTTGCATGAAAAATCAAAATTATTTTTTAATTATCCTTATACATTCCTATCCATTTTAATGGATGGAAATTAACCTGTACATGAAAAAAATCTTCTTTACATGTTTCTGCCTCAGAAGGATGGACAGAGGCCAAACACCTAAACATCATAATGAAAAGAGAAACTTTATAATTCCACATAGATTTATTAGACGGACGACCTAGGTTTCGACGTGGCACGTCATCATCAGGTACTTTTTGCAAAGAAGACAAAGAATATATAGTCACAGAAAATTGGGGGGGGGGAAGAGGAGGAGAGATCGGGGAGGGGGGAAAGGCGAGAAGAGAGAGACAACTCCCTGGTCTGAGGAGAGGGTTAGGGGGTGGAAGAGGGGAAACCCCAGGGGGTAGGGGGGGGGGGTTTGGCCCGGAGGTGGTTAAGGGGGCTGAGAGCATAGGGACTAGAAGAAAGGAAAGGAGTAGGAACTCCGTAATCTAAGGAAGGGGGTGGTAGTGTAGGGGACGCGTGGGTCAGGAGGGAGAGGGGAAATCCCGAGTATAAGTAAAAACGCTGTATTAAGAGCCGGTAGGGGAGGTAAGGTAGGTGAAGAATCATTAGGTGTGCAAGGAAGGAAGGTCTAGAAGGGGGGAGTGGGAAGGGTACAAGATTTCGTTAACAATATTAATCTTATTTTGAACACATTTCAAAATTTCATATTGCTCCAGCGCGTCAAGCCTCTTTCCTTTCCTCTCAATATGCAGGAACTCTGGCACAAAATCACTCAGATGATTCTCGTCCAGCAGATGTTTGGCAAAGAGAGACATCGAGTCCTTATTTTTGAAGCACGATTGGTGTTCCTTGATCCTTTCAAAGGAAAGATCAAGAAAGAAAGGATCAAGGAACACCAATCGTGCTTCAAAAATAAGGACTCGATGTCTCTCTTTGCCAAACATCTGCTGGATGAGAATCATCTGAGTGATTTTGTGCCAGAGTTCCTGCATATTGAGAGGAAAGGACAGAGGCTTGACGCGCTGGAGCAATATGAAATTTTGAAATGTGTTCAAAATAAGATTAATATTGTTAACGAAATCTTGTACCCTTCCCACTCCCCCCTTCTAGACCTTCCTTCCTTGCACACCTAATGATTCTTCACCTACCTTACCTCCCCTACCGGCTCTTAATACAGCGTTTTTACTTATGCTCGGGATTTCCCCTCTCCCTCCTGACCCACGCGTCCCCTACACTACCACCCCCTTCCTTAGATTACGGAGTTCCTACTCCTTTCCTTTCTTCTAGTCCCTATGCTCTCAGCCCCCTTAACCACCTCCGGGCCAAACCCCCCCCCTACCCCCTGGGGTTTCCCCTCTTCCACCCCCTAACCCTCTCCTCAGACTAGGGAGTTGTCTCTCTCTTCTCGCCTTTCCCCCCTCCCCGATCTCTCCTCCTCTTCCCCCCCCCCCAATTTTCTGTGACTATATATTCTCTGTCTTCTTTGCAAAAAGTACCTGATGATGACGTGCCACGTCGAAACCTAGGTCGTCCGTTTAATAAATCTATGTGGAATTATAAAGTTTCTCTTTTCATTATGTTAAGTCGATTCCATGAAGTCACGCCCGAGACAACGAATTATACCTAAACATCAGCTTGGAACTGATCGATCATTCAAGCAATGACTAAAACATCTTTAAAAAAGTGTCAAACATGATGAAACCTAGATTTGTAGTTATGATAAAGTAACCAAAACCTTTTTTTCATATAGGAACATACAATATTTCTCATGGCACTAAAAGCTTGGATGCTGTATTTAAACATGAAAGTGTTATTAAAGCTTCTCATCAATTTGAATAGGAATAATATAAGGTACACATAAGGTTAAGACACATCATTTAGCAGAAGAGACCACAAATATGGAAAAATGAGTCTGGGTACTTTCATTGCAACAATGCACTAATGCGCACAGCTTTGATTGTTACCAAGTTTTCAGCCAAAAACAGCATTTTAGAGATCTTCTAGCTATCCTACCCCCATGCCTTTGCTTCAATGAATTTTTTCTGCTTATTAATCTGAAATCCATCTTAAAAGAATGCCAATATGTAACTATTAAATGCATCCAAATAAATTATACAGCAGGCTTGAAGGTTATCCCGAAAGAAGTATTCCAGGCAGCATTTAGAAAAGATGTTTGAAGCATTGTTTTGGCAGCCAAGGCCTCTATTTTGAAGGCAAGACATATGATTTAAGTCTGATTAATAAGAGAAAGTATTAATCAGAAAATCTGGCCTCTTATCACAGCCTACTGATTTCATAAATGTTTGAATCCAATTTTATTAAAGATTAAAATATTACTCCTCAATCATTGATTGGCCTCTTTCATGATAATCCATCAGCAAAATGCATATCTCTTTGCAAAAAAATGATCACCATCTTTCTCTGACAATGTTACCATATTTACATTTTTCAGAGCTGAAAAACTGACCTCTTACCACTGCATGAATTCCTGTTTTTTCATGTAATAGTGCATCCATGTTTTATCTATTATAACATTAAGATACTTAATATTACATTTATCTTTCATGAAGTCCACCAAGTATGTTTTGAAAGTGCCTACTGAATAAATTTGTCATCGATATTGAGCATGTCAAGTATCCATGTTGTGCAAGGCTTTTTCATACGTAATTGCTCATGCAAATTGTAACCTCTCTGCTCCTTCTGGATGATTTGAGAATTTTCTAGACTACTCTCATTTTAGTTAAATATAGATTCAATCTCTTGGGAGAACTACTGGCAACAGTAATCATGCTTTTATTATATTAATCAAGAAATGCTAATCCAAGAACAAAGTTATTGATTAATAAAGCTATTGAGAAAAATGCGAATATATATCAGTTAAGAAAGGAAAACTCTAGACAGTGTCATTAAGTTCTTTTATAAACAAAAACTTTTTACCATATCATTGATTCATGACTTACAAGCCAATTAGGCTCTTTATATTACAACTTTAAAAATACTAATCAACCAGCTAATTTGCTCATTTTAGATTATTCCTCTGAGGTTCATGCCAAAGTAAGCTATGGGATTTTTATTGTTCATGCCGAGCATAGTATATTATTTCAGGCCATGGTAATGCAGTAATATTATTACACTAAAATTGCTACAAATATAAGTAATACCCATTCTATGATTCTTGCTTGATTATATTTCTGTTAGAATGTTGTTTAGAATAATAGTAACAAGGGGATTAACATATTTGGTTTGTGTTTAAATTAGTAAACACAATAGAATATTTTTTAGATTGAGACCTGGTATTTTTCCTTGAGGCATAAAATGCTAAATAGGCTGCAGGTAAAAGAGTATTGCAAGGTCTTTCAGCGGCATAATGGAAATACAAATGAAGTACCAAAAGGAGATTAAGGGACTAGAGAAGAATAAATAGAGAGGGACACAGGAGGAGAAAGAAATGCAGAGAACTGTAGATGGGGAAAAAGTTAAAAAGATTCTTGTTCACATACAATTCTTCTTCTTTTCAAACACTTTGTGTTATTCTCACTTTATTATTTGCTCTCAATTTTTATTAAAATCAATTAATATGAAGTCTAAATCATGTGGAAAATATATCTTTACCCACAATGATAGCATTACCCAATGACAATGTTTACCCAACTAATAGATGGATTACATGAAAAGCTGAACTACAGGCCCCAAATATCTTTCCATAAGCCATGTCAGGGTGAACTCATGACAGTTTATGAGCTGCCTACCAATTTTTTCTAATTTTTCTTTCTTAAGAGGATATATTACTACTTAAAACATTTTAATGCCTAGAAACGAAAAAAAACTTATATTAATTCTGATTTAATTTAAAAATTTTTGAAGAAATTGAAAGGTATTAGATACCTGGAAAAATAGTTTATTAAAACCCAGTTAAAAAACAATTTCCACTTTGTGTCAACTTACCTAAAATAACAATCCAGGGTTAATATATCTCTTGATGATGAGATGAAATTCCTTAGGTAATTCAATAATAATATGTAGGTGCAATCGTCTATACAATCATATTTTTTGATGACTGCACTTAGAATGTACAACCTGAAATAATGCACAATATTGGTTCATTGAAATTCTAGTCCAGTAAAATAAAATTAATTGAAAAATAGAATTTAAAATATTAATAAATATGCTGAAATCTGTTCAGATTAGTGATACACACCAAGCCCATGTTGACTGCTCAGGTAAATTCTGAAGGAATATTAGCATTCTTTTGAAGCCTGATTCATTAGATATGCTGGAATCCAGAGTTTCATCCGTTTCCACAACAGAAATGTCCATTATCTAAAACACAAAAAGAGTTGATTTAGTTCAATTTTCATTTGGCTGATTTCTGAAATACAATATACTGGAATAAATAGGAAAATAAATTTCTATTCTCCAAAAACCATCAAATACCTAATTTAGACTTATCTTAAATTCTGTAGATATATACATAATGTCAAACTGTGTAAATCAGTGCTAATATTAACTATATTCAGATTATAACTTTTAATTCCCTTTATCATATTTAAATGGTAATTATTCAAGGCTGCTTTACTAATACCTGCTTAGAAATTTTAACAGCAAATTCCAGGAACCGCCCTAGAATCGCCTCCTTCACTGAGATGTTGGGAATTTTGGTCTTCATTTGTGTCACTTCTTCTTGCATTAGGGAATTCATTTTCACTATTGAAGTTTTCCATTTTTGAAAGTCATGTGTATAGGCACACGGACTCTCCATTGTGGCACCATTTGGATGGTGAATTTTTATTTGAAATATCAAAGTTTCCAATACTATGCACTGCATTATGGAACAAAGGAAAATTATATTAGGTAAATGCAAATTAGGGCAAATAAAACAAACAAGGAAGAAATTTCAACAAGGAATTTGTTTATGAATCTGATGGAGGATTTTGAAATAAAATTAAGTGTATTTTAATATGATAATTAACTTTTCAACAAAAAATCTATAAACTAATTTTTAAATTGTAGAGACTTTTTATATATGCAAATGTAATTTTGATAAAGCATTGTCAGTTGGTGCATTGAAAGTCAACCATGCCCTAATTAAATGGAATTCACTGAATTATGAGTACCCGTGTAAGGAATAAATAGAGAAAATGAATTACTTTCTTTAAGAATAAGGAATAATAATTGCATTTAAATATATTTAACTATAAACTATGATAATTTAGAAAGGAATCATATTAATTGTCTCAATAGCTTTGTAATAAATAACTTCCTATTTTTTATTTACTCTAACGACTGTTTTCTTTGCCACTGTATTTATTCCTTCGTCACTCTCTCTATCTTTTTTTCACTATTCCAAACCTTGTTTCTTCCTTCAAAATTTAATATACTGCCTGGTGATACTCGAATCTAATCTCAAATGTCTTCTGCATTCAAATTGCTTATATGCTCTCCTTCCCTTTCACATTCTCTTAAATATAACGTTACGATTCCTGCGAACTAATACTGATATTTATTTGCATATGCTCCCAGGAAACGGTGAGTTGATTACTACACTTTAAGATTTTCAACTTGCAATAATATGATCCAACTGATATTCTGTATCCTCTTACGTTTTCCAGAATCATCTTCATTTCCTGTGCTGCTAGAATACTAGCAGTTTGCAAGCAAGATTTTAAACAGTTGGAAAAAAGACTAATTGACGTTTGCTGGCCATTTTTGAGAAAAAAAACACTTGATTTTTTCCCCTCTGACGTACAAACAAAATGCTTTGGGATTTTCTTCCAAATTTCCCTTAATATTTTTCTTTATTATTCATTCAATTTATAAAATATTACGCGGATTCTAGATGGATCATTATTATTGCCTCATAGTAAACTACTAAGTTTATTAATATCGTACTGCTGAAAACGAAGCATATGTCATAGATAAAAATGTCCGTGGCCGGAAAAAAGACATTTTGAATGGACAGGTACAAATAGCAGTCATAGATGGAGCTAGCTGAAATGCAGTAGAAGTTACTTCAAGTGATACCCAGGAAAAAGAATTGGATCTCTATTTTTCCGACTTTTCTTTAACGGAATTAACCTTTTATTAATTATTTAATTAAATTAGTCTAAGGTTTCTGAGGCCATTATCAAACAAAATTCTTGCAAAGCCAAATCCAAAACAGCAGTAGAGGAAAAGAAACAGAAAAGAAACAAACTTGTTTACATTGGTGTTGGAATATTAAAAAATGTCAAGGAAAGACAATTAGGAGTAAAATTCATATAATTGATAGAAGAATTATAAATTTTGAATGGTTGTGCAAAATCAGATTAGATGAATGAGTCATACCTTATCTTCCGAAGAAGACGGAGTTCGAGTCCGTCGAAATTATCAAGATATTATTGTGATTGTTCTTTTTATGTTTTCTCGTGCTGTGTGTTACTGCCTAAGTTATACAGGGTTCGTCTGGAAAATAAGTGTACTGATTTTTTCCCGCCGCTCCAGGTGCGCCCAGCACCGCCATGACGGGCTGCGATTGGAGGGGGGTATGTTGGCAAGCGACGCTGAAAAGGGCAGTCGGCTCTGAGCTGTGGTGTAGTGAGGAGCTCTGTTAACGCGAACCTCCACGCTCGACCCACGTCACGGAACGCGATGCCGAAGTTTTTGGAGCAGCGTTATTCCATCAAATTTGCGGTAAAGCTTGGGAAATCGTCTACCGAAACTGTCGGTATGATTAACCAGGCTTACGGGGAGTCAGCCATGTCCAGAAACATGATCTTTCGGTGGAAAAGATGCTCGTGAAGGGCAGAGAAGAGGTCGACGACGAACCACGTCCTGGACGCCCATCAACGACACTCACCGACGAAAATGTGCGAAAAGTTCGCGATGTACTGAACTCTGATCGTCGTCTTAGTGTTCGGATGATAGCAGAGCAGTGTAATTATCCAAAAACAATAGTGCACGAGATTATTAGGGACCAATTACAGATGCGAAAAATTTGTGCAAAGTTGGTGCCGAAAGTGCTCATTGATGATCAAAGACTCAATCGTTTGGAAATCGCGACACAACTTGCGGATCACTGCAAAAATGATCCACATTTTTGAGAGAACGTTTCTGTTCTCGAAGATAAAGAGGAGTTTGAAAGGACCGCGATGCGGGACTTTGGACGCCGTCAAAGAGGCCGTGACGACGTGTCTTCGAGAGGTTCCCGATGATGCCTTCGCGGGAGCGTTCCAGGAATGGGAACGCCGCTGGAACAAGTGTATCGACTCACAAGGGTCCTATTTTGAGGAATATTAGCTTAAGATATGTAAAAGTGTAATAATTTTTTTTCCTGAGCTCAGTACACTTATTTTCCGGACGAACCCTATAGCTTAAACATAACTTAAGAAAGGGAAGTGTGGAGATTAAATGAAACTTCTTGCTATCTAAATATCTGTTCACTATATTATGTTTGGGCACAGATTCAGGAATGGCAAAATCAATAAGCACATTTTTTTTCATTCCATTTTCATGGACTAATGCAGATTCAGATAATCATGTATGTACTTATCCCCTCTAAAGCCAGATTTAAGTGGCTAAAACATTGGAAGATGAAAGAGAAATTCAAATAGTATGATTGAATGGAATGAAAGGAAGACCTGCCAGGAGGGAAGTAAAAAAATCATCTATGAGGAATAAACCAGATACAATATGAGAACTGTTGGGAAATACCGAAAAAGTCATAAACAAAACCGTAGGAACTTTTTGTAAAAAGAGGTAAATGGAACTATGGATTAAAAGCTGGAAATTCTCCAAATTTTAGTACTAGCAGCATTTTCACCTAAGAATTACATGACTTATTGTCTGATGTGATCTCAGGATACTTAATATATGCATTTAAATGGGTAAAGTGTGAGAGATGGAGTATGAAATATATAGGGAAGATGGGTATCTACTGACAGATAATTTTCACCTATTCTGTTATTTTTTATTTGGGTATTTCAACCGATTCAAATATTTTTTACTCTCAAGCAAAATGAGAGCTTTAATTTCCTTTATGGTCATCTTATCTTGTGTAATTTTGCCCGTATGGACCATTTAAGGAGGATTGCTAGTACTTACACTGAATTTTGTAATGCATGTATTGTGGTTATTTAAACAAGGAAAGATTGAATACTACCTTGATCAAACCGTTCCCGGAATTTATTCAGAAAATTAAAAATACAAGTTTATTCATCTAAATCTATATTGTCCCCTTCAAAGTAATCCCCATCGACTGCAACACACTTATGCCAGCGCTTGATCCAATCCTCGAAACATTTTTTATATTCGGTTTTCGGTATGTCCATCAGTGCTTCCTGCGATTTTTCCATTACTTCCTCTCGGCTGCTAAAACGCGTTCCCCGTAATGGTTTTTTAACTCGACTGAACAGAAAGAAGTCACAGGGAGCCAAATCAGGTGAATTCGGTGGCTGTCGGATGGTATTTGTTGCATTTTTCGTCAAAAAATTACGAATAATGATAGCACTGTGCGACGAAATCGACGATTTCTGGTCTCTTTCGGCGAATTGCTTCACGCAAACGTCTCATAACGCCCAAATAATACTCTTTGTTTACTTTCTGGCCTTCTGGCAAAAATTCATGATGCACTATACCGTTGTAATCCATGAAAACCGTCAGCATTGCCTTCTTTTTTGACTGAAAACGACGTGGTTTTTTTGGTCTCGGCTCATTTGGTGAACGCCATTCACTTGCCTGATGTTTGGATTGCGTGTCGTACTCATAAACCCACGTCTCGTCTCCAGTAATGATCCTTTTGATGAATGTGGGATCGGATTCAGCCTCGCAAATCATGTCTTTTGCGACGTCAACACGGTCTCTTTTTTGCATGAAATTGAGGTCTTTTGGCACCAACTTTGCTACTACACGACGGAAACCCAAATCATTAACCACAATGTCTTGGGCGGATCCGTAGGCAATGTTCAAGTCCTCCGCTATTTCTCTGATGGTTAATTTGCGGTTATTGACCAACATTTCTTTTACTCTATCAATTTTTTCACCGACTTTCGATGTCGATGGTCTGCCACTGCGTTCATCATCTTCGATTGACTAACGACCACTTCAGAACCGCTCGTGCCACTGGTAAACGATCGTTTTTTTAGAGAATCGTTGCCGAAACACTTTTCCAACATTTCCAACGTCCTTGCGCCACTAAATCCGTTTTTACGCAAAATTTAATACAAGTTCGTTGTTGCAAATTTAAATCCATTTCTGCAATTGTAAAAAATCGCCAAAACACACAGAGATAGATGTACTCTTGGCTACATAACTTTTGCAAATGTCAAGTTAAGACACTAAGATTTAAAGGGAATATCAACAACAGATGTACCAATTTAACAAAAAAAACAGAACTCAAATCGGAACGATGTGAGCGCCACACGGTGGTTATTCCGGGAACTTTTTGATCAAGGTAGTATATGTATATATATATATATATATATATATATATATATATATATATATACACACATAAACACAGTAATCAACCCTGTGCACCTTTCTCAAGAGGAGTTAGATCTGAGTTGTGTTCTCTCATAACTCCTCTTGAGAAAGGTGGTTGCACCACTGAAAATTCGAGTCCCTGTGAGTCCCTCTTTTATGTGTTTCTGTGTATGTGTCGACTAGTCCATTTACATTATATTTATATGTATATATTAACATTTAAAAATTTATATATAAATAAAAAAAACATAAATACAGTAATCAACCCGAAGGTTGGTTTAGTAGGTGATGGTACAGCTCACCCTTGTACTAAGCCCGAAAGTGTGTGAATATTCACCCATCAGGGTAGGGGGGCCAGTTCCTTTCCCTGTCCTGATTATTGTTTCCCAGGAAGATCTGGTACCCAAAAAATCAACTAGCTTTGGTGGAGCTGCAGGGTCCCAGAGTGCCTTGCCCAAGAATCGAACCTAGGACCCTCTGGTCAGTAGTCTGACGCTCTACCCACTAGAACACCGCGACCCATGTATATAGAAATATATATATATATATATATATATATATATATATATATATATATATATATATATATATATATATATATATATATATATATATATATATATATATACATATACACACACACACACACACACACACACACACACACACACACATATATATATATATATATATTTCTTGAACATTTGAAAATCTTGTGTTTGTCCTCTATGTATGTGTCTTTCCCATTTCCTTATCTCTATTTCTATGTGAATGAATATTTATTTGCCGTATGGTGGGATTTCATGTTTGAATGTGTGTATATATATATATATATATATATATATACGTTTCGCGGTGGTCTAGTGGGTAGAGCGTTGGACTACTGACCGGAGGGTCCCGGGTTCGATTCCCGAGAAAGGCACTCTGGGCACCTGCAGTTCCACCCAAGCTAGTTGATTTTTTGGGTACCAGGTCTTCCTGGGAAACCATAACCGGCACAGGGAAAGGAACTGGCCCCCCTACCCTGATGTGTGAATATTCACATGCCGTTGGGCTTGGTACATGGGTGAGCTCTACCATCACCTACTAAACCGACCTTCGGATTGATTACTGTGTCTATGGTTATTTATACACAGTCATATCTTATCTTCCGAAGAAGACGGAGCTCAAGTCCGTCAAAATTATCAAGATATTATTGTGAGTGTTCTTTTTATGTGTTCTCGTGCTGTGTGTTACTGTCTAAGTTTTTTATTCAACACTTCCGTGTTACTTCGAAGAAATCATATATATATATATATATATATATATATATATATATATATATATATATATATATATATATATATATATATATATATATATATATATGCACTAATTTAGAAAAGTATGATAAAATTACAAGAAATTATATGAAGACTTACTTTCAGTGTATTCAGCTCGGTGACCAAGGGATTGTAGCACCCCAGTACAGTATCCATAATTTCTTCCCCAAACTTGCATGCCAATTTGCGGTTTTCTTTCGCTATCTTCTCAGAAAAAGTAATTAATTATCAAAAGGAACAAAAGGAATTATTTAAAATAGACACTTAAGCAAAAAATAATATCAAATATTAATATTAAAAATATCTCATAAGCTTTCATAAGCTTGTTACTACTACAGCAAGTATTACTAACTAAAATTCCATTAAATGGAATACATTTTTCTAACTGCCACTACGTTTGATAAGTTAACAAGGAAAAACTTAATGCAATTAGGTTAGGCAATAAATACACATTTCAAATCTTATGATGCCAGTCCATAATGGTCAACGTCTTCTCATTTCTTGTGTATTGGTATTAGAAATAGTAATTAGTGAAATTTTAATTTATAGTAAATTACTTTTCACAAAAGAAAAGTAACTATTGCATAATGTTTTTGTGAATTATGAACCAAATTATGAAGTTAAAAATGAGGATATTGACTTAAATACAGTTAATAGTAAATTCTACTTTGTTCAGCCACTGTAGATAACTGATTGGCAAAAGATACTATTTAGTGAAATAAAAATGTTTATTATCCACCAATTTCATATTAATTTCTATTCCTTTGTTAAGGATTAGACTTAAGAGTAGATAATAACTCATTACCTTAGTTACAAAACTAAGTCCAAGTAATAGGTTACTTTCTGGAACATGGGTCACTTCAATTCTCTTTACCACATGCGTCATAAATTTTATCCTGGAAATAATATTTATAATGTTAGACAGATAGCAGATTAAAGAAAATGAATGAGGAAAATCCAAGGAATCATTAATCAAATTTGATCATTTCTGAGCAAATAATTCTAACACATATCATAGCAAATATAATACTGAGGATTATGGGCTTGGCCAAATAAAATAACAACTCTCACTAATATACCAAAGTTAAGCAATACCTGGACGATATAAAGGTTAGAGCAATCAATTAGAGCAAGTCATATTAGACGAAAATGCCAAAGTACATGGGGATCCTCTGGAAAGGATCCTTTCCCTGATTTATATTCAATGCAAAACCTGAAAAATATACACATAGATCAGGCTATATCACATCAAATTTGAAAATGAGAAAATGTGTCTTAAGGAAGTAAAATGGTCCATGTAGAATTATGATTCAAAAATTTATTCTGAAAACTGTTATAACTCAGCTCATAAGAGCAATAATAATTGCTCCAGGTAGGGTCATCCATGCAAGAAAAAACAAGGTCAAGCCAGAAATTTGGTAATCTGAGCTGATAATTCCTTAGTAAAATGGATGAAAAAGTAACTGACTTCAATGTGGTAGCCATATAAGTTAAGGTGCAACTTAAATATCACTAATCGGTAAGGCAACCAGAAAATCACTTTTATTAAATATCTAATTATACAGTGACGACAGATCAGAGTATCATGGTAAATTATGAGATTTAGCCTCCTTGGCCAAATATGGTATCCAGAAGTGGGAAAGCAAAGCTTCTATTTTGGAGAAGTGTAGTAAGCATAAAAGAGAGTATTCTACAGAGTATTATCAGAAGTAAAACTGCACCATCATCATTGGATCATCATAGATAGAAGTCGGTAGTGTAAAAAATCAGCTAGAATAGCTATTGGTAGCTGTTTCTGGATAAAAATACATTGGTAGGCAAAAGAAAAATGGTGGTGAGAAATAGGAAAGTTTTATAGGAACAAGAAACGACTGTTGAGAGAAAGCAATTTAGTTCTATAGCAAAAAGGGCTTAATTATGAAGAAATCTTGGTTTATACACTATTTAGTTATATATACACTTCAAGCCACTTTCATGGTGTCTGGCAGGGAGTAAATCCACAAAATAATTTTACCCGAACATGATCCTACCGCGGTCGACCAATGTTAATTAATTAAATCCCCTATCGTTCTTTAAAAAAATAATATCTTAAATCTACATTTCCTACATTTAATCTCTCTAATTTTATTAGCATGATTTCTCCTACTTTAGTACGATGGGGTTATAATACATTTTCAACATCAATGATAAATGCACCTCCTTCAATTTATGCAAGATCTTCAATCTGTAATTTAACCTTAGCTCCGTAAGTGATTCTCAGCCTATCTGCTGTAATCTTTTGGATAAGCTACTAAGTGTAACATAACAATGTTTTATAAAGCTATATCCCATGCGCACTGCACGCGATCCAATTTGGCAATCAATCTAACTTCCTAAGAATTCCATGTACTTGTAGCATATTCTAAATGAGGCCTAACAAGCGAAATATAACACTTTCTTTGACCTTTTCATTACATTTACCTAACACTCTTCTGATAAATTCTATTTTTTGTTAATTTGTCCAAATATTCTCCAAATGTTTCTCCCAGGAGATATCGTCAGTCTGTGTAACGAATAGGTATTTCAGTCTACATACACCATTTCGTTGTTCACAATGCAGTAGTCGCTCTGGTGGAGATTGCTCTTTTTCAAAAATGTATGACTCTTGACTCTTTGCCCGCTCTGGTGGAAATTGCTCTTTTTAAAAAAATTGTGACTCTGAAACTTTTTTAAGTTTATTTTTGATTGCCTAATATCATCCCAGCTTTATATAGAATTTAGGTAATCTGATGAAGCTGCCGTGTCCTCAGGATCACGGATACCACGGAAAACCACTGCATCATCGGCAAATAAACGGATCTTACTAATGGCTACGGAGTCAATTTCGTTAACGTAAAGTAGAAATACAGGAGATCGGATGAAACTTCCCTCGGGGACACCTGAAGTAACCTCTACTGCATTTCAGCTAACTGCATCCATCACTAATTTTTGAACACGACCATTCAAAAAGTTTTACATCCATAACCGGATATTTTTAATTGCGGTATATGCTCCTGGCTTTGCAAGTAGTTTACATTGAGGTACTTTGTCGAAGACTTTTTAAAAATCTAGAAAAATCGCGTCCACTGGAATAGTGCTGCAGTGAACTTATCCAAAATAAGAATATTATGAACAAAAAGCCCAAGTTGTGTCTCACAGGATCTACCTTTTCGGTAAACGTGCTGATTTTTCATTAACAATTTCTGATTATCGAATTGTCTCATTGTCGAACTAGCAACTGTGTTCCATAACCATTCACGAATCTGATATGAGGGAAATAGGTCTGTGATTACTTGGTTCCTCCTTGTTTTGTTTTTAAATATTGGTATTACGTTAGGAATTTTCCAATATTTGGAAACCTTTTGGTCAACCAGTGACTTTAGAATAGACTCTAGATACGGCACAATTTCCGAAACTAGACCCTTATATATACGAGCGGGTATTTCATCGGGCCCGGAGGACTTATGAGGCTTCTTATTTTTCAGCAAACGTTCTATTCCATCATATAAGATTTCAATTATGGGCATCGGTTTACCGGGACGATTTGGTAAGCTATCGGGGGTATTCTGTGAGATATTTGTAAAGACTCTTTGAATGAGGGAATTTAGTAAGTTCGCCTTTTCCAAACCGCTGTCAACACTTTCACGTTTGCCATTTGGAGTGAATTATCAGTTGAATTATTTTCCTGAACTTATCTGACGTATGACCAAAATGCTTTTGGATTCTCCTTCAAATTATACGCTAACCTTTTCCTTTTGAGTTCCCTTAACGCTTTCCGAAATTAATTCTTGGCATTCGCCCTAGATATCTTATAATCATAATCATAAGTAATGTCATTCTTCATGTCGCTAGAGATATCATGCCTAATGTTTTTAATCTTGGCATTTTCTTTGGCGTCGTAATGTCTTTCTGACATCCGCGTTGTACCATCCAGATTCCGTGTTATCTTTTATAAATTTAAAGAGAATGAACTTATTGACTGCTGAGCACGTGATCTCATGGAAGGGATTACACGTATTTTTAGTATGCCGGTGATTACTGTCATTCTTAAAACTAGCAAATTGATTATGTAGCACTCACTTTAGGCCAATGTAGTTCCATGCTTTAAACAAGTAAATTTTCTTGTTGGGTTTCTTATTTCGGACTTCATGAAGCGAAAGCATTTGCGACCCAGTGGCCACTAATTCTTTCTGTAGTTTCTATAGTTAAGACTTTTTCGGGAATATTCGCTGCTAAGAAATCTAGAATATTATCGCCCCTTCTTAGTAAAATGACAAGATTCAATGACATTTTTATAAATCAAACTATTTTGCTTGTCCACATAAACTTTTTATTATCACGACGCATAATATGAAGATTTTCCACCAAGTAACGCCATACTTAAATTGCTTTATTTAAGATTCAATGAGTCAACATAAAAGAAGTCAACAGCAATTCGCAAATTGCTATGGATTTATCGGCAGTTTAAAAACTGTATATCCGTCAGTCAATATATGCAACATTGAAATCCCACTGATTGTAAAGTCGCGATCATTGTGTTACGTACGATAAAAAACCTTTGATTTGCTGATCTATTTGCTAGTATTGAATTGTCTCTGTCAACAGACTGGTAGTAAAATACGTATTCATAAATTCTTTTGTATTCAAGACTATTAATTGAGCGCCAAACACTTTCTAAACCGTTACCCGGAATTGTCTCAGCTCTGCTGACGCAAGAGTTTTTAACTGCAATAAAGACACCATCCCCGATTTTATTTCGTTTTGTCATTTCTGTTTATGGAAAAAGATTTTGGGAAAATTTCACCGTCGACAATATCAGTGGATAACCAGCTTTCTGTCCCAATAATTATATCTACACCTGTGCTTTGAACAGGGAGATGATATCTGATTCATGTTAAATGAACAGCAACTAGCACTGAAACTCACTTAAATTATAGGTAAATGATTTGGCAAAGAAGGTTTTAGAGGTACATTAATTATCCTACGTGCTACCCTACACTGTAATCTAAAAAACCCGCGGTTCTCAAAAATACTACCTGCAACAAACCTGGCGGCCTCACAAATGTAGTGAATTAATTATGGCGGGCTCATGGACAGATTTTTAGAAAGATATATCCTTGTTAGGTAGAGATAAGCTTTGTTAGGTAGAAATTTAGAATTAGCATGATTCTCTAGCAGTTTCCTATAGCATTAATATAATAATCTGGTACTAATGAAGAGCAGCATCAGATTTGAGAGGATATAAAAGGGAAGATTCTGAAAATTTTCAACTTTGCACCAAAATCCAAAACTGTAACAAAAATGTTGATGGCCGGCAAAAATATTTTAATGGGGAAATCGAGATGGCCATAATTGAATAAAAAGAAAACACAAGAAAAAGAAATTTTCGAAGGCTGCAAAAGAGGACGTAGAAAGACGAAACTGTAAAAATTATTGATAACAGCTAAAACAGTTAGGAAAATAGATGAAATATCGAAATAGAAGAATATAAATCCAGATTTGCTGGTAAGGAAGTACTAAGAGTTATAATAACCAGAGGAAAGAAACAAGCAGTGAAAAAAACATGGTGGATGACTGTGTAAGGGTATTGAAATGCTTCAAAGGGAAAATGAAATTGGTGCAGTAGATAGCAATTTAAAAGTATTGTAAGAAAAAAACTATTAAAGACGTAGTAAGAGGTGACTAAAAGGGCGGGGAGAAAGCCCCGAAATTTGCCGTGCCTGGAGACCCGTATGGGAGAGATGGGGTTCCTGGAGTGTGAGCTCTCTGGTTCCCAGCAGGGTTTCGGGTGCCCTGTATGGACAGGGGAGCGATACCCCTCTTTGGCCCCGGATTTCGTGTAAACGGGAGGCCGGGAGCTAGCAACTCTCGGTCAGTCAGCTTCCGTCGCTTTATTGCTTCGGTGGCGTGTGTCAAGGTTGTAGGGGTGTGCGTAGGGAGATCGGAAATGTAGGGGTTTTGGTGGACTCTTGCATCGACGATCCACTCCGAAACAGAAAACCACTCCTGAAACGCTATATCCCTTGAGTTAGTCCTGGTGACCGCTCCGGTTCAGCGGAGCGGCGTCCCGAATGTGTGGCTCTGTGGTGGGTGGGGAGGCCGAGGGACAAATAATTAAATATTATGGAGGAAACAAACGTTCCACCACCCAAAAGATCCCGTCCGCACACGCGTGAGGGAGATCAGGGTTACGCCGCATGTAAGCGGTATTTGGTTATATCCTGTGCGAAGGAAGGTGAGACCTTGAAAAAGGTTTCTTCTTTCCTTATACAAAGAGTACTTCCGAAGATCGTGCCTGGGGACTCTAAAAGGATCAAGAAACTAAGGGATGGTACACTGCTCATTGAGACCTTGAACAACAAGCGGAGCGACAAAAGTTTAGCAATAGGAATGCTCCATGGCATTCCGATAAAGGTGGAGGTGCACCGCACTCTCACTTGTTAAGGAGTCATCAGCCACTATGACATTCTATGCGTGGAAGCCGACGAGATCAAGAGAAAAATATTTCCTCTAGGAGTGATTCATCGTCGTTGACTTACCACAAGGCACAACGGCGAGACGATCAATACAACATCCGTCATCCTGAAGTTCGCGCACGACAGGCTACCTGACAAGGTGTACATCGGTTATGATTCGGCCCCTGTGCGTTCATTCCGAATTCCGTGCGTTGTTTTCAATGCCAACGTTTCGGCCACGTCGCGTCTCGCTGCGAGGACAAGGCAACCTGCCTTCGCTGTGGCAAGGACGCACACGAGGCTCCTCGGAACCTCTTTGTGTCAATTGCGGGGGTGTACACCCAGTGTATTCCCATGATTGTCCGAAGATGAAAGGGAAAGGAAAGTCATACAGTAAAGACGCTCGAAAAATATACAGTGTGGAAGCGAGGAGAAAGTACAGGGCTCTCATCGCCCCAACTTTCTCCTGGTCTTTTGCTTCCGTCGCGTCAGCCCCACTGCGAAAGTGTACCATCACCACGTAAACTGACGTCCCAAAAGACACCTCCGCGGACGTCCGAACCAAAAAACACCGCGCCGGGAATGGATCGGATCCACAACGCTTTTTCTCCAGAATATTCCGGAATCGGCGTTAGGAGAGGTCCTTAATACCCTCAACTAATTGTGGGTTGAGGGTAGTTTCCCGAATTCCTGGCAGGAGTCCGTGGTGATACCCATCCCGAAACAGGGTAAAAACAAAAGCGACCCGAGCAGCTATCGGCCCATCTCTCTCACCAGTTACCAGTGCAAAGTAATGAAAAGAATGGTTAATCGACATCTCGATTGGTGCTTTGAGAGACGACGCCTTCTAACCGACACTCAGTACGTATTTTGGCGCGAGAGGTCCACAGACCACAGACAGACCATCTGGTGCGCACTGACAATTTCATCCAGGAAGCCTTTCTGTTACGCCAACATGTCGTAGCGGTCTTCTTCGACCTAGAGAAGGTCTACGATAGTGTGTGGCGACGAAAAATTTTAAACGTTGCACAACTGGGGATTTAGAGGTAATTTGGGCCATATTAATTAAAAATTTTTTAACAAACCGTACAATTAGAGTGAGGACGGGGAAGTATTTATTCCGATCCTACATCTAGGAGAACGGGGTACCTCAGGGATCAGTGCTGAGCGTGACGTTATTTGCCATCGCAATCAACGACGTCAAGGAATGCGTCAATGCCCCGGTGATGGCATCGCTCTTCGTGGACGACCTAGCTATTTTCTGCAGGTCGACAAGACAGGCATACCCCTCCAGGCAAGCCCAGGTGACCTTAAATAAACTGGGAGAGTGGTCACGAAGGTCACTGGATTTTGTTTGTCCAAGGAGAAAACGAAATGTGTCCATTTCCGCCGTCTTAGCGGACAGCATATACCTCCGACCTTAAGCCTGCTGGGCAGGAATCTTCCATTTGTGGAGTCCGTACGTTTTCTCGGCATGATCCTAGATGAAAAATTAAACTGACGAGATCATATATGGGTATTACGCGAGAAGTGTCGCCAAACCCTCAACGTGTTAAGGTTCCTAACCTCCTCCACACGGGGAGCAGATCGCTCTACAATGCTTCGATTGTAACGAGGCCTAGTCCGTTTGAAAGTCGACTACGGTTCTATAATATACTCGTCAGAACGAGACTCCTATCTGAGACCCCTTACGTGTGTCCATAACGCCGGGATACGGTTGGCCTCGGGGGCATTCAGAACCAGCCCAGCCCCAGACCTACTTGCTGACGCAGGCAAGCCTTCGTTAGCCACCCGTAGGATGATTTTGATGGGGAATTATGCCTGTAAAGTTTTATCTTTGACCAAGCACCCATGTTTTAACATTCTTTTTAACTCAAGATTTTTAGACTTATTTAACAGGCGGAGAAGGGCAACTAGGCCTCTGGCCGTTCGTTTTAATGACGTTATCCACGAACTCAGTTTTACCTTTCCTCAAGTGTGCCCTAACTCCTACGTTAAACATCCTCCTTGGCTAACACCAAGGCCGGATATTAAGTCAATGCCTCATGCGCACTATAAGGCGTTCACGACCGAGTCAGAATATCAAGGACTCTTCAATGCCTTCCTTGGATCGCACCCCGAATTCGTCCCGGTCTACACCGACGGGTCGAAGTCGGAGGGTGCCTATGCGGTTGTTTCCCGCTACCATTGAGTCGTTAGGGAAAAACTGAACACGCTTTACAATATATTCACAGCCGAACTGGCAGCTATGAGAACCGCCCTAAAACAAATAAAAGAAAAGAACGGTTCTTTTCTCATCTGTTCGGACTCGTTAAGCACCTTAAAATCCATATCGGTCTTCTCATCAATGCACCCGATAGTTCAGGAGATTCACCATACCCTCCTCTCCCTACAGAGAAATGGTAGCAGGGTATCCTTTACATGGACTCCTGGTCACGTGGGAATACCTAACAACGAAAAAGCCGGTAAAGCATCGAAGGAAGCCCTGGGCAAAATCGAGACCGACTCCACTTTGGTACCTCTGGTGTACATAAAGGCCGCCTTGCGAAATTTGGTCCTAAACCAGTGGAAGGTAGCTTAGCAGTCCTTAAATAATAACAAACTTAGGGAGATAAAATCGGTCATTTCGGCGTGGCCGTCTTCCATCCGGAAAAATCGGAGTGAATAGGCACGATCACGCGCCTAAGGTTGGGGCACTCTGCCTTCACGCACTCGTACCTCTTTACGGTGGGAGGAGTACAACCGCGCTGCAACGATTGTGACTTTCCCCTGACTGTGAAACATATCCTGACGCATTGCAATAAATAATACAGGGCCAAATAAAAGTTTCAAAGAAGGGGAGATTTAGGTAATATTTTAGGGGACGGGCCCAGCTCATTGAATAGTTTTATTATTTTTAAGTGAAACTGGCCTAATGAGGCAACTTTAGTCGCGGTCTTTTTATTCTTGTTTATGCTACTCGTTTTAAATATTTATTTATATATATTTATTAAAACTGAACTGTGGTTTTAAAAGTAGGTGACAGTGTTACCAAATGACCAAAGCCGTTGATGCACCCTAAAGAACTCAAAACTACTACTACTACCAGAAAATATTTAATAGATAATGAATGTATAGAGGAATTATGATAAAAATTTGTAAAGCTTAATATTTTAGACGTGGAAAAAAACAGTTAACCATTGCTCATTAAGTGGTTCCCAGCAGAGGTGCTCTTAATAGTTTGGATACACTCCTTAGTTTATCAATGCTTATATTTAAATACATCAGCCAATTTGTCTAAAAACTATATTTTTGCTTTAATAAATAATGACAAAATTCAACATTGTGTATTTCAATTATGGGATTATAATCAATTTATAAATTAAATTAATCCCTTATTAAGCCAAAACAAGTAATAAGATTAGGATAAGATAAAAATAAAATAATACATTCAATAAATTCTCACTTCAATGCTGTGATTCATGTACATTGACCAATTATCTGCACATCAACTAGAAAATATTAGTGCAAAACTCAATGAACATGAAATTGACATGGAAAAATGTACTTTTATGAATATACATTGCTGGAGAATGTCCCTTATTTCCCTCACAATGTATGCGATCTCCCATCATTCATGATGGGGTAACCAACCATTCTCTGTATTAATGCCATATCTCACTCCATTTTGATTACAACATTTCCTCAACTCACTTTTCTTGCAGGCCCCAAAGTAAATTAATTTCAATTTTACCCTTTATTAAGAATACTGACAATAAGTAAAATAATAATAATAATTAGGTAATCTACCGGTTAAGGTAGGTTTTTGGATGGACACAACTATCAAATAAACATTTTGTGACTCCCCACCTAGAAAACTAATCTATATCAGGTCCCTCTTCATCTCAGTGTACTTCTTTCCTCCCTTCATCCCATCCAACATCCCTATCCTGTTCCTACCCTTACCTCGCTTGCCCAACATTCTCCCCTCTATTACCCTCTTCAACATTCCACTACCGCTCAATACGCCTTTCATCCATTTTTCCTGCCTCCATAGGATTTCTCATAACAAACCCCTCTCCTCCTCCACCATTTCTAGTACTTCCTCATTTGTTTTCCTTTCGGTCCATTTCACCTCCTCCATTCTTCTCCACACCCACATTTCAAAAGCCTCCAATCTGCGTCTATCCTCCTGCTTCAGCGACCACGTTTCCGCGCTGAGCATACCTACGCTCCATATCAGATTTTTTATGAGTCTTGTCTTAACATCCCTACTCAACGTCCCCGTGATCAACTCCCTCCTCATTGAGAAAGCCTCCTTGCCTAGTGCAATTCTTCTCCTTACGTCCCTTACCAATTTGACCGTATTGGTCCAAAACACTTCTGAGATATGTAAACTGTTCTACCTGCTCTATTTTTTTCACGCATATTTTAATATTTATTTTAGCCTTTTTCTTTCTGGAAAATCGCATAACCTTTGTTTTATTAATATTGATTCTCATCCCATATTTATCGTACTGAACCTCCAATTTACTCAACAATTCTTGCAACCCCTTGGCTGACTGAGCAACTAATGCTTGGTCATCAGCAAACCTAACCGAATTTACGAATTCCCCTCTGACTTTCATTCCTACCTCCAGTTCTTCCCATGCCTCTTTAATCATTTCCTCTGCATATACGTTGAACAGTACCGGTGACAATGGGCAACCCTGCCTTACACCTCTTTCTAACACTGCCCATCCAGACTCTCCATTCCCCACTCGCACCTGAGCAGTCTGAGACATGTACAGGTTGTGGATCAGTCTCCTGTCCCTCCAATCCATTCCTATTTTCTGCAATACATGCATTAATTTTTCCCAATTCACTCTATCAAACGCTTTTTCGAAATCTACAAAACAGGCAAAAACTTCCTGATTGTATTCTATATTCCTCTCGACTAGTGATCTCATTACTGCAATGGAATCACGCGTACCTCTTCCTTTCCTGAACCAGAACTAATCATTCCCTAAGTAATCATTTGCCTTACTCTCTATCCTTTTGTTGATGATCCTGAGAATAACTTTAGCTGCGTGGGATATCAAACTTATTGTTCTGTTATCCTCACATGACGAAACCTTTGCCTTTTTTGGAATAGGAACTAACACCGATCTCATAAAATCTTCGGTCCAGATTCCTTCCTCATAGTTACTATGAATCAGTCCATATATGGCCTTCTTCCCACCTTTCCCTAACCATTTCAACATTTCTACAGGAATATTGTCCACCCCCACAGCCTTATTTGCTTTCATCTCCTTTAATGCCCTTTCTATTTCATCGTCGAGTATGCCTGGACCTAAGCTATCTTCTTCTACGTCATGTTCCTTTTCTATGTCTATCCTTGTCGGCTTAAGTTAAGGTTAAATAAGTAAAATATATATTAAAATAAATTATGTAAAAATTACATATGCTCCATTCCATTTTAATTTAAAATACTTAAAAAATATTACAATGGTTAAAATCTTTCAATAAGTGTAATACTTACTTGCTAGTGATCCACAGGGGCAAGTCAGAGTTGAGACTTCCTTGAGCTATGATATATGCAATAGTTGTGGACACCCTTGATTTATCCATACCACTGAGGTTCTCATTATAAGCAATTATGGATGTAGTCATTAGATCTATAAAATAAAAAATAATAATTTATGACAATATTATACAGTCATTCCAAAACAGTCAATCTGTGATCACAGAGTGATACAATCTCTACAGGACACTCACCTTTCCAATTACTTGCAGTCAGTTCACCCCAGTAAGTTCTTCTATTTAAGAGCACTGATGTGATTTTTACAAAATAGGTGCCTCCAAACTCTTCTCTAAGATATTTTGAGTGAAATACTTCCTTCAATGAGGCTATCAAATTATCAGCTGCAATTTTTAGAATATCTAAAAAATAGGAAATGGCATAACTTCAGAAGAAAGGTATGTATACAAGTATTTTCCTGTGTGATATTTAAAAAATTAATAATAAAGACTCACAGAAATAACACATCAATATATTAGGTTTATATATTTTGTCAACCATTTCTTGGAAATCATTATGCCTACCATTTACAGTAACCTTAGTTATTTTTGACTTCCTCATGAACTTTGACCTTAGTTGTCATGAATGATAAATATTCTTATTATAATATGAATGTTTCTGAGATGCTTAGCTAAATATATCTACTATGGCACACAATATATATATATATATATATATGTTTTTTTTGTAAAGGTAATTACATTAAGCAATGTTATCCCTTTTAAAAATTAAACTGACAAACTCAAATATCCATATCTTGGAATATAGAAGTCTAAGAGAGAGATGATGGGAGGTTCTGGATTTGATTCCAAATCAGAAATCTTCAGCTCCTTACAACATAAGTGATTTGTTTGTGTCTCAAATACTAATGTAAACTGTGACAAGCAAAATAAAATAAACTGGTCCCTCTACCTAGATGTGTGACTTTCATATGCTGTTGGACTTAGTTTTGAATAAAATCTAGTGTCATCTAATAAATCAAACTGATGGGTTGATTACTGAGTCAAAAGTTTTCATGTGCATATTATGACTCCAAGAAAGAGAAATCATATAGATTATAATTATAATAAAGTACAATAATTTATAAAATAATATAATATAAAAAATGCAAAATTATTATAGCCATATGTTTGATTAGAAGTATTTAGTATTTTTTGAACTCTGCCAGCCACCATTAATGTGTGTAGCAGGAGATAAATACACACCCTACTATTTTTTCCCCAAGTATTTTTATCCTAACAGCAGTCAGAGAACATTGTTCTGATCCATTATTATTTATAAAAATAAGAGATATTAAATAAACCTGTTTTATACTTAATCCCTCAGATTTTATAGGTAGGATCTTGTCTATCCAATATCCACGATGGTATGTTGGGTATAATAATACATTTTCAATATCATTCATAATGATCAAATGTACAATACATGGAGGAGATTTATCTTTATTTTAACCATCACTCCATAATTTATTCCCAGCCTAGCTTCTATAATAAATTTATAACTTTACTTAGTTTATCATTATAAGGTTTTACATATCTAACTCTGCTACACTGAACAAGATTGCACAGAACTAATGAGAATGAAGCCAAAATGACTGTTATTCTTCAAAATACCAGCAATTTGGTTATAGTTGATGATTAGCCAGAACATATTTCTTATGTAATGCTGGTACTGATATTTATGACCACAATGTACTCCTCTCTCCTTATGGCTTCAAAATTTAGTATTATATGGATTGCTTGATACTTGAAGAAGAGGAAATCTGGTGATACATCAACCTGTTACTTTATTCTTTTTTTCTCTTCATTAACCTGGATATATTTGTTTGAAATTATAAATGTCAAGGAGCTTAAAGTATTTTCACTCTAACTTTATTTATTTGTAGTCCTTTTCAATAGTCTGGATATAAGCTAAATTCCAGATTTTCTTGAACTCAAGTGAACATCTTATATACAGATAAAATTTATTTGGAGTCAATTCTGTGAAATCTACTCATTCTTGATGCCTGCAGTATGTATTTAAAAATAAGCCGATGCTTTCTTACAAATTCCGTTGAAAAAATAACCCATCCACTCAAACTTGACTCTCTAAAAACCTGTTTCAGTGCTATACATTCAATCATAAAAGAAAGTTATTTTATTAATTTCATTTCAACCACAATAAGTTTTAATGATTTTATTAGCTACCTAATTATTTTTAATTGCTCAATGAAGTTCACATGGTATCAAATAATTATTAAATAAATAATTATTAAAATAAAAATGTTAATGGACAATTTTATGTTGACGTTGAAAATAACAAAATTTAACGAGTTTTACTCTAAATTAATGGCAATATTATGAAACTTAACAGAGCTGGAAAACAAGGTAACAAAAAAGGAATCTGCATGTACTTGTCATATTTCTATACTCATATGATGCACAACCGATATGGCGCATTGATCGCACTACGATTTTTTCAGGCCATAAATCACGAAAAAATTTAGATCAGGCATAAAAGTTTCTGAGATAAAAACTTCATAAAAAGATTTTTTAAATTACAATAGTATTAAAAAAGGAAAATATAAGTTTTTGTGTTGTATTATGTTCCTCCCTTTTCTAACCTACGCAGCACCGGTTTCAATACGTTGCTGAGGGAATAGCCGGAGTCCCTGTTGAAATAACGTCTTACCATTTTTATTTCAATTGGTTCTTTAATTGGTTATTTTATTATACCGGTGGTTACCGGCGCGGGCAGGTGCTTGGTGTTCGGAGATGGCTGATTTCTTTAGCTGTCCCAGCCATAGGTGTCTTTGGTGTTTCTTTAACCTAGTCTCAATGGTCCGCCCGTCTCTCCTATGTAGACGTCTCCACAGCCACACGGGACTTGGTAAATGCCTGGGGTCTATAGACCGATTGGGTCCTTGGCTCTTACAAGAAGCATATAATGGACGCGATACGCGTATATAAAGGGCCTCCAACCCGAAAGTGCGCACGACGTCAAAGGAAATAGATCAGCCAATAGCCAGGGCCTGCTTGCCGTATGTCTCCTTGATATCCGGGAAAATATCCCGGATACTGACAAGGCATAAAGTCGAGGCAATCCACAAATAATCGGGAAACTTTAGAAATTTTCCCTTCATTTTCTCTTCAACCGGGAGGCTCCTTCTTCAAGGACCAATCACGAGTCAACTGACCCGAGAGCTCATGTACATAGGACGAACAATGCATTCCGCTACGTGCTGCCGATCCCTGCATGTATGCTCCCTGACCCAGTCCTGCCGCTCTCCGCCCACCTCGCCGAAGAGTCAGAAGAAAAACCCCAGCCCAACAGTGACCATAGTGAATGTCTTCCAGTGAACGTTTAATATAAATAAATATAAACTGCTAAAAACTCTCATTGTTACTCTGTTGTTGTTATCTTTGCTCTCTTGCATTTCTCATATTTCCTTCTTCTCTGATGTCCTGACGAAGGTTTCACGGGTTTCCCTCCGCCCGTGGGCGAATGCCGGGCCGATACCGCTCCCGCAGAAAAGAAAAAAAAGGATTTTCCGCAACCGCTAACTGTGCATTTTCTATTTTGTTATTTTCCACCCCGAAAAGGATTTAATCCTAAAACAGGTTTCCGTAATGTTTTTGTTATTTTTATATAAATCTTTTGCTTTCATATAATTTATACTGGGCAAACAGAGCTTACTCGATTATCTGCCTGTCTAGATAATGTAATTACCAATTGTGGTCCTAAGCTGTGTAGTATAAGTGTTATTGACTATCTCCTATCGGAACATCAAGGTATAAACTTTACTTTTAAGACTCAAATAACTCAAAAGATATTCTCAAATAGAGGTAAAACCATACTCAGGGAGCCCGTAACAATAGAATGGTCTTGTAACGATTGGCAAGGTATTTACACAGACTGCAGGGTAAACTTATTTTTCAAGTTTTTTAGGTAATTTCCTCGACATTTTTGACCAATGTTTTCCTAAAAAAATACTAAACTCTACGCCCACTAAAACTGAAAATAATCTCTGGTATACTGGGGAGTCATTAGCTCTTACAAATGATTTACTTAGCTACTACAACTCATACAAAACCAGTGGAAGCCGGCATGACAAACAGGCTTACTAAAAGTACAAATGAGATTATTATAACTCAATTACGTGGGCAAAAAATAAAGCCTAAAAGAATTTCATTGAATGCAAAAACAAACAAAAGGCAGCATAGAGTGTAATCAATCAAGAAATTGGTCGAGGAAATAGAAAACTTTCCTTTTGCCCCAGATGCTGTAAATATTTTTTTCTTAAAAGCTGTTGAAGAGAATTTGTTCTCTTGAAGCATTGTTGCTGCCAATGTTGGCACGGCTGAAAAATCTTCCTCTGAATATGTTGAATTTTAAATGGAAATTTGATACTCCATTTGATATTATATCGACTGTTAAAAATTCCAAACAATCCAACAGAAAGGTTATTTATGGTCTATCTAATTCCAAATTGAAGGGCATTATTGTGTTCATAGCAGAACCATTAGCAATGTTACTCAACTTATGTTTTGAGACAGGAGATCGTCCAACAGCCCTGAAATATTCTAAAAGAGTAATGTCTTAAAGAAAGGTGATAATGATGATTTAGCTAACTACCGCCCCATTACCATAGTCCCTGGTAAGAGAAAAGTGGTTCCATGGTGCTACACCCCCTGCCACACACCTTTTTTGGTGGCTCGCAGGGTATTTATGTAGATGTAGATGTCCCTGTTTTTGGCAAAATATTTGAAGCTATTATGAAAGATCAAACATATAATATTTTTGAGTGAAATAATCTGTTTTCCAAATAACAGTATGGCTTTCGATCTGGGAAATCTATAACTTTGGCAGTAGAGTCATTAGTTAATTATATCATTAATGTATTTGAAGAGAAGGAATCAATCTCTGTGACACTATATGATCTTAGTAAGGCTTTCGACTGTGTTAGCCATTCAATATTACTAACCAAGCTAGAATATTATGGTGTAAAAGGAGTTGCACTGAACTAATGAATATTTGGATGATCGCCAATAAATTGGTTGAACTTGACGGCTGTCGATTTGCAGCTCTTAAAGTAAAATGTGGTGTAATACAGGACTCTGTGCTTGGCCCAGTACTTTTCATCATCATGATTATTGATTTGCCCTGTCATATGAAATTTACATCTGTTTTGTAGGCTGATGACACTACTTTTGTGCAAAAATGTCAACATCTAGAAGATGCAAAGATACAATCCAGCACTACCCAAATACAGGCTAAGGAATGGTTTGATAGTAATCATTTACATTTAAATTCTAACAAAACTCAGCATATTGTATGCAGTCTTAAATCAAAAATAACTGATATAGAAGCTGTTAAAATACTAAGAATTGATATTGATACAAAACTTCACTGGGACACTCTTATCAGTCAGATCTGTTATAAACTGAGTAAAGCTGTTTATATGTTAAGCAAGCTCAACTTTCTCATTTCAAATGAGCATCGTTTAGTACTTGACCATGCCTTCTTTCAATGTCATTTGAATTACGGTGTTGAGGTATGGGGTCATTCCCCACATGTTAAACGAACTTTGCTACTACAAAATAGTTTCTGGCATAAATTGGTGGAAAATCTTCATATTGACATATTAAAATTAAACAACTTGGCTTTTCCACTTAAAATTTTTAAATGGAAAAGCCAAGTTGCTTGATTTTCAAATGTCACTACAACATATACCTGTTCGCTCCCTTGCTAATATACCTTGCTAAAAATAATGCTTGCATTGCAGAAAAGTAGGAATGAATTGGAGGGACAGGAGACTGATCCGCAACCTGTACATGTCTCAGACTGCTCAGGTGCGAGTGGGGAACGGAGAGTCTGGATGGGCAGTGTTAGGAAGAGGGGTAAGGCAAGGTTGCCCATTATCACCGGTGCTGTTCAACGTATATGTGGAGGAAATGATTAAAGAGGCATGGGAAGAACTGGAGGTAGGAATGAAAGTCGGAGGGGATATCGTAAAATCGGTTAGGTTTGCTGAGGACCAAGCATTAGTTGCCCAGTCAGCCAAGGGGTTGCAAGTATTGCTGAGTGAATTTGAGGTCCAGTGTGATAGATATGGGATGAGAAGCAATATTAATAAAACAAAGGTTTTGCGATTTTCCAGAAAGAAAAAGGCTAAGCTTAATGTTAAAATAGGCGGGGAAAAATAAAGCAGGTAGAACAGTTTACATATCTCGGAAGTGTTTTGGACCAATACGGTCAAAATAGTGGGGACGTAAGCAGAAGAATTGCGCTAGGCAAGCAGGCTTTCTCAAGGAGGAGGGAGTTGATGACGGGGATTTGAGTAGGGATGTTAAGACAAGACTCATAAAAACTCTGATATGGGGCGTAGCTATGTACGGCGCGGAAACGTGGTCACTGAAACAGGAGGATAGATACAGATTGGAGGCTTTTGAAATGTGGCTATGGAGTAGGTGAAATGGACCGGAAGGAAAACAAATGAGGAAGTACTGGAGATGGTGGGTGAGGAGAGGGGTTTGTTGAGAGAAATCCTATGGAGGCAAGAAAAATGGATGAAAGGCATATTGAGCAGTAGTGAATTGTTGAAGAAGCTAATAGAGATTGGAATGTTAGGCAAGGGAGGAAAGGACAGGAACAGGATAGGGATGTTGGACGGAATGACGGGAGGAAGGAAGTACACAGAAATGAAGAGGGACCTGATGTAGATTAGGTTGCTAGAGTGGGTTTTGTTTGGAGTTGGAAAATGTTTATTTGATAATTGTGTCCATTCGAAAACCTACTTTAACCGGTATATTACCTAATAATAATATCTTTAAGGCTCTGATTCACGTGAAAATTAATCTAGAAACTTACCAATTAAGATCTAATATCCGTAACTACTCCATAAGATGTAAGTCAAATCTAAATAATACACACTGTAGATTGTTATAAACTTACAACACATTTCATGATATAAACCTATAACTGTATAACTATCTGCCTACACAGTTGAAATCGGAGTGTGCCCAGAGTTTCAAAAATAGGGCATAAACCTGGCTATTTGCTCACCCACCTTACTCATTGGATAAATTCTTTTGTGACAATCCTCTTTACATTTGAGAACTAAGGTTTATATATTTAGTAATATGAATATTGACGACATTTAATATGGTTGTACCATTTTAAAAATGAATAAAGTATTATTATTTTTGTTTCACTCTTGTATGCTATTACTTTACGGAAGTAAAAACCTTAAAAACTTAACTGAAATTTCCACCTCGAAGAGGAGTTAATCTGCATTGGTGTTGTTAATTTTTCTATTATATTTTATTAAGTTCTTTTCTTCTATGCTTTTACGGAAATAAAAACTTTTAACTGAAACTGAACTGAGATGCACTCATCTACTCTGAGAACGATGCACGAAACGTCAGCCAATATTGAACCCCTGAACCGGTGGAAATGCATTTCGTAATGCCTCAAAACACGCGTCTACGTTGGCAATTGGCTCCCTCTTCGGCGTAAATTCCTTTTTTCCCCAGGCCGTTTTTTTAATTTTAGAAATGATACAAGTAGTTTGGCGTCAAATCCAGTACAAACACTGGATACTGTTAATTGATTTTTAATTTTATAGTTTTCGCCATATAAAGTGCGTTCCTGTACACATGTGGATTCCCTTAATTGTGGAAATTTTTTTCTTTGCCTAAAATTCCTAATTTATTAATTCTACCGTTGGAGGAAAACGGCTCATATATATCTTCATTCTTTCCCCCAAAGCAAATAATCAATTTAATGATTCCACGTGCATACAAAAAACCCATGGCCACTACTTTGTCTTCACTCCCTTCGGAGCCTTATCATATTGAGAAACACATAATTTCGACTGTTCCTTTGTCTGTGGTGTATCTGTTTTGTCTAAAGTTGTCTCGGCAGAGACACTCATCGTCATTGCGTGGGAAAAGTGCCCGAACAGCCTCCGAATCGACCATCTCATTGCGTTTCTTTCCCACTGACAACAGATGCGGCACCAATCTTGCAGAGTTTTTCACACCCAAGTTTTTGTGGATAATTGAAAACACCGCACTCTTGGTATTCCTGTGGCTGAAACTGTCTTAAGATCTTGGATTCATCAGTCACTCAGAACCATATCTTGGACTTCGTCAATCATTTCAGTGGGCGTCCCGAACGCTGTTTAACAGGTGAGGATGCACGACCATGTTCAAACTCATTTAAGCGATTGTAAGCAGTCGCAAACGCAGAATCAGATATGCAGTGAACTTCATACAATTTCACCTAGATCTCTTTGTGCTAAGTCTTTTGCATAGAAGTTTTTAATCATAAACTTAACTATTTTTTTCATTTTTCAAAATAAGGCAAGGTTTTATAATTCAATTGAGTATATAAATGAAATCACGTGATAGAGATAGTTAAAAGTAACAGACGTAATATGAGAGATGATGCTTTATAAAAGGATAATTGGCAAACTAGGCCTTAAGATTTTCCAGGGAATTCATAAACCACAAATAAGCTGCAATGTGTTTCCCATGTAGCATGTTATAAACTGCTTTTTTAGAAAAATATATTATATTAATATTACTTGACTACTTAAAATTTCACTTTGAGCATGGTCGAAAGAAAATATAGAAGGAAGAGAAAAAGAAAGAAGAAAGTCATAATAATAACTTTAATAATAATTATGGAAATTTTTGAGAATAGTGTTAAGGCAATCGATGAGTGGAAGGGTAACTGTAAAGCTTCCCAAATAAATCATACTTATAATCATATGACGGCATAAGTACTGTAAATGATATCGTGGGCAATAATAGCCGTTTTCAAGTGATTTTGAATATTGAGAATTCATTACTCTATACTGAAGGAAAGTAAATTGAAATTTTATGAGGTGACTGAAGCAATAGTGAATAGTTGACTCTTAGGCTCAAATCATTTGGCAAAGGTTGCCGGTAACTGACAGGTAAAATTTGAACCCCGTGGTATTTATCATCAGGAAAGGCTGGTTTGCTCCTCTCTACTTTTCATCATCCAACACCTACTAAATTGAGGACCCAACTCTTCCTGAAGGCACACATATCTTCAGATACTGGTTGCCTCTCTTAATATAAATGAAGTATATTACGGCATCCAAGGTAGCACAAAGAAAGTAGCTTCATTTTACATTAGAATGTATTATTAGAAGTAAATTTTTTGGGTAACATCAGGCAATGAAGCCTGGGCCATCAGGCCCGAGGGTAATCGCAAAAGTAAGGCCTGCAACTATTTATTTTGTCTGATATATATATGGGTCACCGTAGCCCAGGCGGTAGAGCGTTGGAGCTACTGACCGGAGGGTCCCGGGTTCGATTCCCGGGCAAGCACTCTGGTCAACTGCAGCTCCACCCATGCTAGTTGATTTTCCGGGTACCATATCGTCCTGGGAAACGATAACCGACATAGGGAAAGGAACTGGCCCCTACCCTGATGTGTGAATATTCACACGCCGTCGGGCTTGGTACATGGGTGAGCTCAACCATTCTACTAAACCGAACTTTTGGTTGAATACTGTGTTTATGGTTAAATATAAATTAATTATATGGTTATATATATATATTATATATACATATATATATTATTTTATATATATATATTATATATATTATTTATTTATATTCTGATGAAGACGGCCGTGCCGTCGAAACGTAAATATCTACTGTAAGTGTCCTTTTATGTTTCTGTGTGTGTAATATTTATTATCTTAGTGTTTGTGTGTTTGTGCGTCGCCGGAGAGCGTCATTTTCAAGTTTATACATACATTTATTTATATATATACATATAATATATATATATGATTTGAACATATGAACATATGTATATGAAATGATATATACACACACATGTTTTGCATGATATACGGGTCACTTTAAAGATTGATCAATTATCTATATTTCTACGTAATCATCCTTTCGGTCGATGCACTTTTCTATATGCTGCGACAGTTTTAGTATGTCCATGTCGTACCAGCTCGCCGCCAAGTCCTTGAGGAAACGTTGAACTTCATCTTTTACCTCTTTGTCAGAGCTGAATCGCCTTCCGGCCAAATGTTCTTTCAACTTACAGGTGAAAGTCGCTGGTGGGTGGTTGACAATGTTCCAACCAAAGTCAACTGAAGTCAAGAATCAACTCGTTCCCCTTTGTGGTCTTTAGTCAGCATTTGCGGCATCCATCTTGTGCACACCTTCCGATATTGCAACTTTTCCGTTAAAATCCTGTGGATGGTGATTCGAGAGACATCAAGAACCGAAATGCAGAGTTTATTCAGCGTGATCCGCCGATTATTACGCAAGGTTCCTTCAACCTTCGTGATAGTCTTGCCAGAAATTGACGGTCTCCAGCTCCTTTGTTCGTCGTGAATACGACCGGATATAAACTCTTTCTCTTACTTGCGAAAGTTTTTGACATTCATACAAAATTGCCCATACACTTTTATCAATTAATGATGAACTGCGAGCGGTTAAACTCCATTTGGATTCAAAAACCGAATAACTGCGCACTCGGCGGAAACATGCAACGGGAGCTCCATTTTCAACGGCTACTAATCCTAGACTGAGCGTCCTAGCGGTGCGCGCGCATGCTTGTTTGTGAGATAATTGATTAATCTTTAAAATGATGTACACGCATTTATCATAGATAATAAATGTTTTTTTCTATTTCTAAAAAATTGAAGACCCTACTTTTTGGATTACCCTCGAAAACATATATACATATACTGTGTGTGTGTGTATATATATATATATATATATATATATATATATATATATATATATATATATATATATATATATATATATATATATAAGTTTGTGTATATCTATGGAGATCGTGGTGGTCCAGGGGTAGATCATAGGACTACTGACTGGAGGGTCCGGGTTTGCTTAATGGGTAAGCCCCAGGGTACTTTCAACTCCATCCAAGTTCTGTGGGGTACACACATACATAAACAAGGGTGGTCTGAAAAGTTCCTCATCTAACAAAGATTCAAGGCATTTTTTCTGAAAATTTCTGAGTCCAAAACATATCAGACCACCATGCAAATAGAAAACCCATAAAATAACACTAACATTATGACAATTTAACTTTTCATCATTCTCTTAGGCCTTTAAGATTAGACTGGAGTGTCCCATGTGGAAAAGACTTGCAAAGGGTACTTGGTAAGGAGTGATGCAGGGCATGCTTTGAATGGGGGTGAAACCCGGAAGAATCTGGAAGTTATGTTTTCAGGCAATATAAATAATTAGAATTCTAGTTAATATGGAGATTTACAATTTCTCAAACTAAATTGTTGGCTAAATTTGGGAAAAGTTTGGGGATGGTGAGGGAGATATTCTATTTTGAGTGTCCTTTGACATGTTTTACAGTTATATTTGTACAGGCCTTTTTACATATTTAAAAATTTTGTTTTCTACAGTTCATTGCAAGTATTCTTTAAGTGGGTAAACATGGATATTGATTCAAGTTAAAAGAATATGAACATTAATAAAAGACAAACATAGGAATGGAGAAAATCAAGAATGATAGAAATACAAGCATGAAATGTTTCTTTGATCAGGGCTTAAACCATTATTCTTAAACTTTTCTGGCCGACACATTTATCAATTGAGCCATTCAGCAAACATAATTAACCCTGAATTCAGCAAGAGTTGCAAGCAGACATCGGGCCAATTCTTTATCAAGAAGATGGGATTTGTGAGCAATGTTATCCACCAACAGAAAAAGAAATGATGCAAACAAGTATATTAGTAAAAATATGAGTCAAAGTAGCCAAATAAAATTTTAAGTGGTAAAGTGTGAGAAATAGCAAGCACATATTCACTCATGTGTACATTAATATAAAAAATAGGGATTAGAACACAATAATGGTAGGGAACATATCATAAACAAAAAAGTTTCCTTGATCTTAGATAACCTAGGCCAATACACTAACCAATTGACCTATCCAGTAATCTAAATTATCACTAAAGTCTGTCAGAGTTTATGCCATCAAGTATTCTGGTTTATGGTAGGAGATGGCACTCTGGAGCTGTTTCACCCATAAATACAAAAATAGATGGAGGCACAAAAGTAAAGGATTACATGATAAGCAATCATACAATCCCATAAACATTAAGTACAGTGCCTTACTGTATGGCATATTATGGCATGCATAGCCATAATATGGAAATGAACCACATTCCTTAACTACACCTTCAAACACAAAAATCTGCCAAATGGCAAACATATTAATTCACATGAAGGAAATGGAATAGAAATACACATGAAAGACAAACATAGGAATTGTAAAACATGATTAAATACTAATGCCAACTTCACTTGCAATCTCCTTGACAGTTAATCTAAAGTTTGTATCATTCATACTGTGCATGTGGGCATTGTTTATGTACTCTGATGGACATCCATTTCTAGGTTCTTCAACAGTTGCACCTAAACAGACCCATTTCTTATTTAATACTTTAATTCTTACTGATATAAGATTTTTTAGTGTTTGAAATCTCAACAAGAATCAATCAACATTTGAAATCTCCAACAAGAGTCATTGTGCAGTGATAAATCAAGATAGGGGTATGAAAAAGGTGGTATTTTACATCTCACAGATGCCACTACTCACTGATTGGATCATGGAAGCAGTTTAATTCTAGAAAGGGCAGTGTCAATTTTTCTCCCTGAGCTAGTAGTTTTCCGGAATTTTTTAAGTAGAAATGAATCCATTTCTAAAATAAATTCTATCTTTTTATGTGCAGATCATAGCCCAGATTTTATGCAGAAGTATGATTTCAATTTATTTATTTCCATGAGGTCCTATACTGATACTCCAGAGCTGTTCTAATGGCCATTCACAGTATCAGTAATTTTCTTTTTGGCCTGCATGATCCTGGCATTAAAACACATAATCATTCTAATGCAAATATTTTTAAAAATAAATTGCCATTTTATAATTAATACATACAACTGATATGGACTATCCTTTGCCTATGTTTATCAGCTAATCAATTACAATGGCAAGGTAAACTGCATTAATAAAATGCATTACATTCTCAATTTATCATATAAGTTTATTTTTTTAAGTTGAATTTGATGACTAGCATCAGAGAAAAATATCAGAATAATATAATAATAGCAACAAAAGCTGAAGACACAATGAAATCAAAATTTATTTCATCCATGGAATCCAAAGTAACTACTCAGACAAAGTTTCCAATTTCATTTACAATAATACTTTCTTTTAAAAAGTATGAAATACATCTATTTCATTGTCAGGATATAATTTTTTTGAGTGTTCTTTATTATGCATTGAGATTAAATTGCATATTGCAATTCTTTCTTCAACTAAAATTATTAAAAAATATTAGTTTTGTATTGCATTGATAGTATAGTGCTATGAAATATACAAATGTCTCACTAAACCAATGGTGAAGTTTTTGGCATGTACTTTTATTTGATATGCTCAAGCAATTTTAAATCAGTTGTCCACAGAGACAACACAATATGTTATATTACTCATTCAAGAGCAAATAAACATAAATTTTACACTCATTATTGCATCCTCCATATCTATTTTCTATTTCTTCCATTATTTTATTATCTTCTCAGATAATAGGCTAAGCTGCCTCTAAGCTATCCTATTTCCCTATTCTGAAGCATAATTTTCAACTTCACATTTGATTACAGTACTCTATGACAATCGATTTCATTTAGATCCCAAGAGGATATTATTTGTATACCTTTTATGCAATGGTTAGTATGTTTTTAAAAGCAGTTCAAAATGTACAAGGTATATACAAAAAAATGTATTGGTCTTTCTCTGTTCAAACTTAATGATAGATCAAAATGAGCTGGATGTTGCAATATGTAAGTTGCCTCTGTAAGAAGTAATATATCACCTTGCTTATGACCTTATTTCTACTTGTCTCTGTACAACAGTGATTCTTGCTTAAGCTTGCTGCACAAATTCTTGTACCAGTGAGAATGAAACTGCAGGAAAGCAGCATGGGTTATTTAAAATTTGTTTTAACCTCATGAATAATGTAACTGAAATATTGCACTGATTAAAGAGGCATTCTAAAAGAATCTGAGTTGGACTCTGTTTTTGTTGGCATAAACTAGACCAATGAAGAACCAAGAAGTAGATGACCATCTATGGCAACAATTGATTCCCATGTATGTGTGCGTTGCAAATAATGAAATGATGATATGTGAATGAATTAAGGCATGCAAAACATAGGTTAACTGTCATGGAGATATCCAATAGAGTTGAAATTAGTGTTGGGTCATTTCTCATCATCTTAAATGAACTTTAGGATATGAAGTGTATCAAGTGCCATTTTGTACCACCAGGAAATGGATGAACAGAGGTAAACTATCTTGATATTGGCCATGAACAGCTTGATCATTCAAATAATGGCCTAAACTTATTTTAAAAAATTAAAACAGGTGATGCAATCCGGGTTTATGGCTAAAATATAGAAATAGGGACCATCTTCCTCATGGCAAAAGAAGACATAGATGTCAGGAAAGAATTTGGAGGTAACATTGATCATTTTCTTCAATTCTGAAGGCAACGATGGAGAATGAGAAGACTTATCATGTTGCAGAAAATACCACAAATGTGGAAAAACAAGTTCTGGTAATTTTATTGTGACAACACATCCCTCCACGTATCGTAAGCACAGAGGTAATTTCCCAGGCACTGTACTTTCTGGATATTGCTTCAGTAAACTGTTTCCTATTTTCTAATTTGAAATTCATGTTGAAAAGATGCATATACATAAGGCAATCCTGAATGAGGGATTCTAGTTGGCATACAAATATGTAATAGAGATGAATAATTCTGTATCTCATTAGAGAAAAAATTAATAGAAGGTACTTTTTCAAGCACATCATTTTCATACTTATAAGTTCATATCTTTATACCCTCAGCCGAAAAGATATGGAATGGTTTCAGGGTACAGTTTGGAGTAAATGGACATGCATCTAATTTCCCAGGAAATATGGTAAATGGAATGTGGGGCAAGTGTAAGTAAACTGCTTTTTCCATGATAAGAATAATAATAAGGAAATGATTTTGGTCGGATGTGAGGCTTAAATCCTATTGTCAGCCTAGAATGACAATATTTTTTAATTCATCCTTAACAAAATGTATGTAATGTTGAAACACCTGACGTATTTAAACATAAATTAATAAAAGTTAATATTATATTTTCAAGTACAATTTTTGTGAATGTTGAGATCTTGTCTTCCCATTTCGCATTATGCCATAACTGCAAGTTATCAATGTATGTACTAAACATTGTACTTTTACTAAATTATCAACCTCTCTTTAACTATACTAGTAACTTACTGAAGTACACTTTCAAAAGAGGAGTCCCCATACAAATTTATATTCCTCAAATGAATATCAGCTTGCATTAACCATTTTTTGAAGAGTTTTCTTGTTGTACAATGCTCTACATTTTCATTTCTAAAGGCCATGTACAAAAACTGCTTTACATGACTGCATACAGCAAATTGCTGGTTGAAATCATAGTTTGTTTTACTTCATAGTTCAAATTGCTCATGTGGTCATACCATTTCTAGGTGAAATTAAGAAGCTTCTAAATTACTCTCATAATATCCACTAGGGATTGAATCTTTTGCCAGAACTACTGGCACCAGTAGTCATTTGTTCATTAAAAATGTCAGATAATTAAAGTCCAACATCAAAGTGACCCATTGAGAAAATTGTTAATCATACTGCAAATATGTGTCTGCAAAGAACAAAAAGCTTTAAACACATATATCAGGCATACTTATACAGTGTCATCAAGTATTTTTATGAAAAATATCTTTCTACCACAATATATGTGTACATAGATCATCTGGCAAGCCAATTAAGCTCCTCATGATTACCATTTCATAAAAGCAGAAAAAACAGCCAATTAATTGTTGAGCCACCTGAACACTTGATATATTTAAGCATAAAGTAATGAAAGTTTATCTTAAATTTTCAAGTAGAATTTTTACAAATATTGGAGATCTTGTCTGCCCATTATTATCATGCCACAAAAATTGAAGTTAACCCAAAATAAAGTATAGTAATATGTGGTGAATAGGATAATTATTTATGATTCTCTCAGTAAAAAAGTATATTTTTTCAAGGATTTCAAGAGATGTGATGTAAGTACAACATGATGTATCATCACCATTGCTTTATTCAAACATGAGATGGAAGATGGTTTTGTAAAAGAGACACAAATATTAATTTCATTTCTTTACTCATTTCACTCACCAATAAAACTGCATTCATTTTTGCCAGACCATACAAACCATTTAAAAACATATATGAACTTTCATCTGGTCAATATTGGAAAGGTTGTCATAACTCCAATTTTACTTCTATAAGTTTTTTGTTGAAAATACACAAGTATTGAACCATTCACTGTCCAACTGGAAGAAACTTTTTTCTATGCCAAATAAGGACTTTTTTCTTGATTTATGCACTCAGGTATGAAATAATGAAATAGAGTATTCTCCATTTATAATTTTTCCTTGCTAAGTGCAAGTTATCAATGCACGTACTGAACCTTGTGCCCTTACTAAATTACCAACCTCTCTCTAACTATTCAAGTAAGTTTAGGGTTTGGCTTTCTTTAATGATAACAGACAATTACAATATATCTTAGCTACCCCAAAGGAAGATGTCACACCTTCTTTAGAATCATAATGTTAATTGTAACTACTTTGATAATATAGGGATAGGTTACTTTATTGTGGTTAAAAATTCTTTACCCACAAGGCTCAAACAGGATAAGAAAATGAAAATATGTGGTTCATCCCCAGGTACCATTTGTGATAAAAGAAAAATAATATGCAGGATCAAGATTATTTTATGACAACAGCATAGATGAATGCTATCCCTTGAGTGGACATTAACTTTTTAGAAGACATGGTAAGCTTGCAAGGGTATTCAAGTTCTTGCAAATTTTGAAGTTATGAAGTTGGTTAAAGTATTTTATTGCATAAAGTGTAAAATTGCATAAAGTAAAATCAATTTTTTGATAATCTGAATATTTCTATACTTCATAAAATATATATTTTATTATTGCCAACTTTTAAATAGTTTCCTGCAAAGTGGAACATTCAAAGTTAATATATACATATTTATAAACACACAGACACCTTTCTGGGCACCTTCAGCTCCACCAAAGCTACATATGTGATTTTTTGGGTACCAGATCTTCCTGGGAAACCACAATTGGCACAAATAAAGGAACTGACCCCCTTGCCCTGATGTGTGAATTTCACATGCCAGTGGGCTCAGTATTGGGTGAATTTTTCAATCAAGTACCAAATTGACCTTTGGGTTAATAACTGTGTTTATGGTTTTAATGCCCACCTGCCCACAAAGGTAGGCAATTTCATTAAAATGTTAGAATAGTACTCCTCAACATTGATTTACCTTTTTCAAGATAATCTTTCTACAAAATACATTTCGCATCCCAAAATATGACACCTACCTTTCCTGATATAATAACATAATATTAGCCTTCTTCAAAGCTGGATAACATCCCTCTTATGCATGAATTCATGTGTCTTTTGTGGTGAAATGATGAATCCATGTTTCATCTATTGTCACATATGGATGCCTAATATCAAAATTGTTTTTCATAAAATTGACCAATTATGTTTGAAAAATGCCATCTAAACAAGTTGGTCATCTACATTGAGTATTATATCATCAAACTTGAGCAAAGTTTTTCCACAACCAACTTCATGCGTAGAATGCAATCTACGAGTTCTTTTGAAACTCTTACTGCAATTTTATGCAACTTCATATCAAACTTTCAAAAGAGGAGTTCCCATATAAAATTATAATCCTTAAATGAATATCAGCTGGCATTAAACCTTTTATGAAGAGTTTTATTGTTGTACAATACTCTATATTTTTCATTTCTAAAGGCCATGTACCAAAACTGCTTTACATGACTGCTTACAGAAAATTGCTGGTTGAAATCATAGTTTGTTTTACTTCAGAGTTCAAATTGTTCATGTGGTCATACCATTTCTAGGTGAAATTGAGAAGCTTCTAAATTACTCTCATAATATCCACTAGGGATTGAATCTTTTGCCAGAACTACTGGCATCAGTAGTCATTTGTTCATTAAAACTGTCAGATAATTCAAGTCCAACAACAAACTGACCCATTGAAAAAATTGTTAATCATACTGCACATATGTGTCTGCAAAGAACAAAAAGCTTTAAACACATATATGAGGCATACTTACACAGTGACATCAAGTATTTTTATGAAAAATATCTTTCTACCACAACATATGTGTACATTGATCGTCTGGAAAGTCAATCATGCTCCTCATGATTACCATTTCATAACAGCAGAACAACCAACCAATTAGTTGTTGAGCCACCTAAAATTACTACTACCATTATAATAATCACCATGGTATTGGAGAAGTCATTGTGGTCTAATTGCAAACAGCAAAAATCCTTTCCAGGGACTTGAGCCACTTCCATTTTGCCCTCCAGGAATTACTCTAACAACAAACCTGCCATAGAAATCATTTACCTCAGAAACCAACTGGTCAACTTGAACAAAATGTATGTATCATTAAATCAAAACATTTTGAGATCACCTGGAAATGTTTTCTTGGAAATATTTCATGGAACCATGGGAGACATTGGTTTTGGAAAAAATCCAAGTGACCTTAGTTGTCCAGCCACCCAAAAATATAATACACTTTTATATCATGTACACAAGGAAAGAAGGTAGATGAGAATGAATTAAAAACTGAATTAAATCCTTGCAAGTTACCTAAATCACGTACCGTTTACCTACCAGGCATTGCTCTAACAATCAAACCTGTCGAAGAAATCATTTACCTCAGAAAACCACTGTGTTTTGTGCTAGCGAAGCTAACTTCACCAATTCATTGAAATATAGGAGGAGCTCTCACCCAATCTGGAGCCTCGTCACCCACCGCCAAAGGAATTGGCAAACACGCAAAAGGTATAAATGGGCGGGAAAACAATCATAACTTTTCAGAGAGTAGGCACGAAACATTGAATGGTGCTATTGCTTAACAAGAAGAAAATGAACCCCATTAACCAAATCCACTTTCAAACTTGAAATCCCAACAAACGGCGAAATCATATTCATATGATAGACACATAAAATTTCCGTGGGCCAGGTTTGAAACACTGACCTTCAATTTCCAAAGTTGAACCTTATTATCTAAGATTTCAAAGAAATACAATTTCCACCAATATTCACGGCGTTTTAGCAGCGAAATGCTTCAATTCACGGTTTAAATATTTCTTTTCTTGATTTTTTTCCAGTTACTAAATTACAATTATGGAATTTCCAGATGAAAAATTGGTAATATAATCGCTATATGGTTCAGATTCTTACCTTCCCTACTCTTGATTAGTATTTTACTAAAGAGTTTCTTCAGTTCAGTATTCATAGTGGCTGCCGACGATGTTGCAGCGGCGACTCGACCCTGTTTGTCACGGACCCGCCAGGCCTCCTGCTCGTCAATATCGATAAAAATTTAAAGAGTGCCTGTTTATTGGCTCTAAAATGTGTGTAAATACCTTAACTCCACACCACCTTAATAATTTTGCACCTAAAAATATATTTATTAAACTCACCTTAACAAGGACTTTGTGGAAGCTCTGAAATACTTCATTCATTGAAACTTTCTTTGTTTCCTCCGCCGTTTTCAACTCTTTTATATGCTCATTGGAGTCCAATAACCTATTCAGCAGCTTCATTCCACGCTAGAAATGTGATTTTTTTAAATAATCAATCTTTATTCAACTCGAGATTTTCACATGCCACGAAAGACATGGTATACAATATTAAATCCACAATGCATCCGTTCAATCTGGTTGTGCACCTTAAAACCATTCTAAATGAAGGCCGAAGTTGCAATAAAAGACTTACAATTCTATCTGTGGACCTAGAAGATCCAAACGTCCCTATGCTTTTTCTCCACTCCATGCTGCAGGCGTTATAGCCAAAAACCTAAAAAGTAAATAAGATTGTGTAAACGAATGATTATGGTTGCTACTACGCATTTTGAGACAACATGAACAAAATAATTTATAACCTCGGAAGTTTCTCTCAGTCGTCAGTTGTAATGCATACCAAATGGCTTGAGGTACACTAACGACGCAATTCCCACCTAGTAAATGGCGGCTCACTTCATGTAAACAATAAGCTCAACCTGGGAACGACCTCTCTGCCACGTTTAAAAAAGAATATCGTTATACACTTGTTATGCATTCAGGATTTATTATAGTTATTTGAGAGAATATATTAGTTTATACAAGTTTATGGTTGAAAATAATCATCCATAAAATTGTATAAACTAATATATTCTCTCAAATAACTATAATAAATCCTGAATGCATAACAAGTGTATAACGATATTCTTTTTTAAACGTGGCAGAGAGGTCGTTCCCAGGTTGAGCTTATTGTTTACATGAAGTGAGCCGCCATTTACTAGGTGGGAATTGCGTCGTTAGTGTACCTCAAGCCATTTGGTATGCATTACAACTGACGACTGAGAGAAACTTCCGAGGTTATAAATTATTTTGTTCATGTTGTCTCAAAATGCGTAGTAGCAACCATAATCATTCGTTTACACAATCTTATTTACTTTTTAGGTTTTTGGCTATAACGCCTGCAGCATGGAGTGGAGAAAAAGCATAGGGACGTTTGGATCTTCTAGGTCCACAGATAGAATTGTAAGTCTTTTATTGCAACTTCGGCCTTCATTTAGAATGGTTTTAAGGTGCACAACCAGATTGAACGGATGCATTGTGGATTTAATATTGTATACCATGTCTTTCGTGGCATGTGAAAATCTCGAGTTGAATAAAGATTGATTATTTAAAAAAATCACATTTCTAGCGTGGAATGAAGCTGCTGAATAGGTTATTGGACTCCAATGAGCATATAAAAGAGTTGAAAACGGCGGAGGAAACAAAGAAAGTTTCAATGAATGAAGTATTTCAGAGCTTCCACAAAGTCCTTGTTAAGGTGAGTTTAATAAATATATTTTTAGGTGCAAAATTATTAAGGTGGTGTGGAGTTAAGGTATTTACACACATTTTAGAGCCAATAAACAGGCACTCTTTAAATTTTTATCGATATTGACGAGCAGGAGGCCTGGCGGGTCCGTGACAAACAGGGTCGAGTCGCCGCTGCAACATCGTCGGCAGCCACTATGAATACTGAACTGAAGAAACTCTTTAGTAAAATACTAATCAAGAGTAGGGAAGGTAAGAATCTGAACCATATAGCGATTATATTACCAATTTTTCATCTGGAAATTCCATAATTGTAATTTAGTAACTGGAAAAAAATCAAGAAAAGAAATATTTAAACCGTGAATTGAAGCATTTCGCTGCTAAAACGCCGTGAATATTGGTGGAAATTGTATTTCTTTGAAATCTTAGATAATAAGGTTCAACTTTGGAAATTGAAGGTCAGTGTTTCAAACCTGGCCCACGGAAATTTTATGTGTCTATCATATGAATATGATTTCGCCGTTTGTTGGGATTTCAAGTTTGAAAGTGGATTTGGTTAATGGGGTTCATTTTCTTCTTGTTAAGCATTAGCACCATTCAATGTTTCGTGCCTACTCTCTGAAAAGTTATGATTGTTTTCCCGCCCATTTATACCTTTTGCGTGTTTGCCAATTCCTTTGGCGGTGGGTGACGAGGCTCCAGATTGGGTGAGAGCTCCTCCTATATTTCAATGAATTGGTGAAGTTAGCTTCGCTAGCACAAAACACAGTGGTTTTCTGAGGTAAATGATTTCTTCGACAGGTTTGATTGTTAGAGCAATGCCTGGTAGGTAAACGGTACGTGATTTAGGTAACTTGCAAGGATTTAATTCAGTTTTTAATTCATTCTCATCTACCTTCTTTCCTTGTGTACATGATATAAAAGTGTATTATATTTTTGGGTGGCTGGACAACTAAGGTCACTTGGATTTTTTCCAAAACCAATGTCTCCCATGGTTCCATGAAATATTTCCAAGAAAACATTTCCAGGTGATCTCAAAATGTTTTGATTTAATGATACATACATTTTGTTCAAGTTGACCAGTTGGTTTCTGAGGTAAATGATTTCTATGGCAGGTTTGTTGTTAGAGTAATTCCTGGAGGGCAAAATGGAAGTGGCTCAAGTCCCTGGAAAGGATTTTTGCTGTTTGCAATTAGACCACAATGACTTCTCCAATACCATGGTGATTATTATAATGGTAGTAGTAATTTTAGGTGGCTCAACAACTAATTGGTTGGTTGTTCTGCTGTTATGAAATGGTAATCATGAGGAGCATGATTGACTT
>CM073779.1:90474200-90659651 GCA_037158775.1 Hetaerina titia | reverse complement strand
GGTACGACATGGACATACCAAAACTGTCGCAGCATATAGAAAAGTGCATCGACCGAAAGGATGATTACGTAGAAATATAGATAATTGATCAATCTTTAAAGTGACCCGTATATCATGCAAAACATGTGTGTGTATATATCATTTCATATACATATGTTCATATGTTCAAATCATATATATATATTATATGTATATATATAAATAAATGTATGTATAAACTTGAAAATGACGCTCTCCGGCGACGCACAAACACACAAACACTAAGATAATAAATATTACACACACAGAAACATAAAAGGACACTTACAGTAGATATTTACGTTTCGACGGCACGGCCGTCTTCATCAGAATATAAATAAATAATATATATAATAATATATATAAAATAATATGTATGTATATAATATATATATATATATATTACCATATAATTAATTTATATTTAACCATAAACACAGTATTCAACCAAAAGTTCGGTTTAGTAGAATGGTTGAGCTCACCCATGTACCAAGCCCGACGGCGTGTGAATATTCACACATCAGGGTAGGGGCCAGTTCCTTTCCCTATGTCGGTTATCGTTTCCCAGGACGATATGGTACCCGGAAAATCAACTAGCATGGGTGGAGCTGCAGTTGACCAGAGTGCTTGCCCGGGAATCGAACCCGGGACCCTCCGGTCAGTAGCTCCAACGCTCTACCGCCTGGGCTACGGTGACCCATATATATATCAGACAAAATAAATAGTTGCAGGCCTTACTTTTGCGATTACCCTCGGGCCTGATGGCCCAGGCTTCATTGCCTGATGTTACCCAAAAAATTTACTTCTAATAATACATTCTAATGTAAAATGAAGCTACTTTCTTTGTGCTACCTTGGATGCCGTAATATACTTCATTTATATTAAGAGAGGCAACCAGTATCTGAAGATATGTGTGCCTTCAGGAAGAGTTGGGTCCTCAATTTAGTAGGTGTTGGATGATGAAAAGTAGAGAGGAGCAAACCAGCCTTTCCTGATGATAAATACCACGGGGTTCAAATTTTACCTGTCAGTTACCGGCAACCTTTGCCAAATGATTTGAGCCTAAGAGTCAACTATTCACTATTGCTTCAGTCACCTCATAAAATTTCAATTTACTTTCCTTCAGTATAGAGTAATGAATTCTCAATATTCAAAATCACTTGAAAACGGCTATTATTGCCCACGATATCATTTACAGTACTTATGCCGTCATATGATTATAAGTATGATTTATTTGGGAAGCTTTACAGTTACCCTTCCACTCATCGATTGCCTTAACACTATTCTCAAAAATTTCCATAATTATTATTAAAGTTATTATTATGACTTTCTTCTTTCTTTTTCTCTTCCTTCTATATTTTCTTTCGACCATGCTCAAAGTAAAATTTTAAGTAGTCAAGTAATATTAATATAATATATTTTTCTAAAAAAGCAGTTTATAACATGCTACATGGGAAACACATTGCAGCTTATTTGTGGTTTATGAATTCCCTGGAAAATCTTAAGGCCTAGTTTGCCAATTATCCTTTTATAAAGCATCATCTCTCATATTACGTCTGTTACTTTTAACTATCTCTATCACGTGATTTCATTTATATACTCAATTGAATTATAAAACCTTGCCTTATTTTGAAAAATGAAAAAAATAGTTAAGTTTATGATTAAAAACTTCTATGCAAAAGACTTAGCACAAAGAGATCTAGGTGAAATTGTATGAAGTTCACTGCATATCTGATTCTGCGTTTGCGACTGCTTACAATCGCTTAAATGAGTTTGAACATGGTCGTGCATCCTCACCTGTTAAACAGCGTTCGGGACGCCCACTGAAATGATTGACGAAGTCCAAGATATGGTTCTGAGTGACTGATGAATCCAAGATCTTAAGACAGTTTCAGCCACAGGAATACCAAGAGTGCGGTGTTTTCAATTATCCACAAAAACTTGGGTGTGAAAAACTCTGCAAGATTGGTGCCGCATCTGTTGTCAGTGGGAAAGAAACGCAATGAGATGGTCGATTCGGAGGCTGTTCGGGCACTTTTCCCACGCAATGACGATGAGTGTCTCTGCCGAGACAACTTTAGACAAAACAGATACACCACAGACAAAGGAACAGTCGAAATTATGTGTTTCTCAATATGATAAGGCTCCGAAGGGAGTGAAGACAAAGTAGTGGCCATGGGTTTTTTGTATGCACGTGGAATCATTAAATTGATTATTTGCTTTGGGGGAAAGAATGAAGATATATATGAGCCGTTTTCCTCCAACGGTAGAATTAATAAATTAGGAATTTTAGGCAAAGAAAAAAATTTCCACAATTAAGGGAATCCACATGTGTACAGGAACGCACTTTATATGGCGAAAACTATAAAATTAAAAATCAATTAACAGTATCCAGTGTTTGTACTGGATTTGACGCCAAACTACTTGTATCATTTCTAAAATTTAAAAAACGGCCTGGGGAAAAAAGGAATTTACGCCGAAGAGGGAGCCAATTGCCAACGTAGACGCGTGTTTTGAGGCATTACGAAATGCATTTCCACCGGTTCAGGGGTTCAATATTGGCTGACGTTTCGTGCATCGTTCTCAGAGTAGATGAGTGCATCTCAGTTCAGTTTCAGTTAAAAGTTTTTATTTCCGTAAAAGCATAGAAGAAAAGAACTTAATAAAATATAATAGAAAAATTAACAACACCAATGCAGATTAACTCCTCTTCGAGGTGGAAATTTCAGTTAAGTTTTTAAGGTTTTTACTTCCGTAAAGTAATAGCATACAAGAGTGAAACAAAAATAATAATACTTTATTCATTTTTAAAATGGTACAACCATATTAAATGTCGTCAATATTCATATTACTAAATATATAAACCTTAGTTCTCAAATGTAAAGAGGATTGTCACAAAAGAATTTATCCAATGAGTAAGGTGGGTGAGCAAATAGCCAGGTTTATGCCCTATTTTTGAAACTCTGGGCACACTCCGATTTCAACTGAGTAGGCAGATAGTTATACAGTTATAGGTTTATATCATGAAATGTGTTGTAAGTTTATAACAATCTACAGTGTGTATTATTTAGATTTGACTTACATCTTATGGAGTAGTTACGGATATTAGATCTTAATTGGTAAGTTTCTAGATTAATTTTCACGTGAATCAGAGCCTTAAAGATATTATTATTAGGTAATATACCGGTTAAAGTAGGTTTTCGAATGGACACAATTATCAAATAAACATTTTCCAACTCCAAACAAAACCCACTCTAGCAACCTAATCTACATCAGGTCCCTCTTCATTTCTGTGTACTTCCTTCCTCCCGTCATTCCGTCCAACATCCCTATCCTGTTCCTGTCCTTTCCTCCCTTGCCTAACATTCCAATCTCTATTAGCTTCTTCAACAATTCACTACTGCTCAATATGCCTTTCATCCATTTTTCTTGCCTCCATAGGATTTCTCTCAACAAACCCCTCTCCTCACCCACCATCTCCAGTACTTCCTCATTTGTTTTCCTTCCGGTCCATTTCACCTACTCCATAGCCACATTTCAAAAGCCTCCAATCTGTATCTATCCTCCTGTTTCAGTGACCACGTTTCCGCGCCGTACATAGCTACGCCCCATATCAGAGTTTTTATGAGTCTTGTCTTAACATCCCTACTCAAATCCCCGTCATCAACTCCCTCCTCCTTGAGAAAGCCTGCTTGCCTAGCGCAATTCTTCTGCTTACGTCCCCACTATTTTGACCGTATTGGTCCAAAACACTTCCGAGATATGTAAACTGTTCTACCTGCTTTATTTTTCCCCGCCTATTTTAACATTAAGCTTAGCCTTTTTCTTTCTGGAAAATCGCAAAACCTTTGTTTTATTAATATTGCTTCTCATCCCATATCTATCACACTGGACCTCAAATTCACTCAGCAATACTTGCAACCCCTTGGCTGACTGGGCAACTAATGCTTGGTCCTCAGCAAACCTAACCGATTTTACGATATCCCCTCCGACTTTCATTTTTACCTCCCGTTCTTCCCATGCCTCATTATTTCCTTCACATATACGTTGAACAGCACCGGTGATAATGGGCAACCTTGCCTTACCCCTCTTCCTAACACTGCCCATCCAGACTCTCCGTTCCCCACTCGCACCTGAGCAGTCTGAGACATGTACAGGTTGCGGATCAGTCTCCTGTCCCTCCAATTCATTCCTACTTTTCTGCAATGCAAGCATTATTTTTAGCAAGGTATATTAGCAAGGGAGCGAACAGGTATATGTTGTAGTGACATTTGAAAATCAAGCAACTTGGCTTTTCCATTTAAAAATTTTAAGTGGAAAAGCCAAGTTGTTTAATTTTAATATGTCAACATGAAGATTTTCCACCAATTTATGCCAGAAACTATTTTGTAGTAGCAAAGTTCGTTTAACCTGTGGGGAATGACCCCATACCTCAACACCATAATTCAAATGACATTGAAAGAAGGAATGGTCAAGTATTAAACGATGCTCATTTGAAATGAGACAGTTGAGCTTGCTTAACATATAAACAGCTTTACTCAGTTTATTACAGATCTGACTGATATGAGTCTCCCAGTGAAGTTTTGTATCAATATCAATTCCTAGTATTTTAACAGCTTCTATATCAGTTATTTTTGATTTAAGACTGCATAAAATATGCTGAGTTTTGTTAGTATTTAAATGTAAATGATTACTGTCAAACCATTCCTTAGCCTGTATATGGGTAGTGCTAGATTTTATCTTTGCATCTTCTAGATGTTGACATTTTTGCACAAAAGTAGTGTCATTAGCCTACAAAACAGATGTAAATTTCATATGACAGGGCAAATCAATAATCATGATGATGAAAAGTACTGGACAAAGCACAGAGGCCTGAGGTACGCTACATTTTACTTTAAGAGCTGTAGATCCACAGCCGTTAAGTTCAACCAATTGGTGGCGATCATCCAAATATTCATTAGTTTCAGTGCAGCTCCTTTTACACCATAATATTCTAGCTTGGTTAGTAATATTGAATGGTTAACACAGTCGAAAGCCTTTATTAAATATGTCTTAGCAGAAGAAAGGTCATACAACTCAAAATATTTTTACATTGGCCTCAAAATATTCTATATACATGATATCCGTAGTGAAACTTACCAAAAAGCAGATATCATGGTACTTGATAAATAAAACATTTTCTGGCGTAACTTGGTGGAAAATCCTCACATTGACGTTTTTATAAATCAAATCACTTTGCTTTTCCACATAACTTTCAACATAACTTTCAACATATCTTTCAACATAACTTTCCACATAAGTTTATGTGGAAAAGCAATGTGATTTGATTTATAAAAACGTCAATCATGGTACTTATAAAATTATGGAAGTTGACTAGGCAGTTGCCTTTTCAAAATGAATAAGTAGACTCGGGCTTCTAAAAGTATAAACTTTCAATTTTTGACAGTTTTCATTGATAATATTTGTTATAAACCAAGAATAACACGGAAACATTTACAAATAACTTTTGCAGTTATCTAACCTAAAGAGCCAAAATCAATTGATATGTTCTAAAAGCTTCCCTTATTCTTTTTAGATGTACTTAGAATTTCGGCCGAGAATATGATGAATTCTCTGAATGAAATATTTCGCTCCATATATCTTAGAGAAGAGTTTGGTGGTAGCTATTTTGTAAGAATCACATCAGTGCTCTTAAAAAGAAGAACTTACTGGGGTGAACTGACTGCGAGTAATTGGAAAGGTGAGTTTACTATAGAGATTGCACCTCTCTGTGATCACAGATTGATTGTTTTGGAATGACCATATAATATTGTCTTAAATTATTATTTTCCTTTTATAGATCTTATGACGATTTCTATAATTGCCTATAATGAAAACCTCATTGGTGCGGATAAATCGAGGGTATCCAAGACTATTGCATATATCATAGCTCAAGGAAGTCTTAACTCTGACTTGCCATTGTGGATTACTAGCAAGTAAGTGCTACACTTAATAGAGATTTTAATCATATTTATTCTGTAAATATTTTAAATGAAAATGAAACAGCACATTTTTTAGTTTTTCTACAATTTTTTTTGAATTAATAACCATAAATTTATATTGTACTCAGTGCCAGTGCTCTAAGCTAAGGGTACGTTTTAAATGGATGTGTAGGAGCCTGCAACAGGGTAGGGTTAGGGTAATATTGTGATCAGAATAGAATGAGAATATGAAAATAAGACAGAGACTGGTTAGTTACACAATCAGGAGTGAAGGAAGATTATATATATATATATATATATATATATATATATATAGATATATATATATATATATATATATATATATATATATATATATATATATATATATATATATATATATATATATATATATATATATATATATATATAATTGGAGAAAAAGAAATCCATTATTTTCTCAGCAGATGGTTTTGGTTATGGATATGTCGTTAGGTTTCGATCAACAAATATCAAATCAAAGTTTATGGTCGTTTTCAAGGTGATATTTGAAACCAAAAAAATTCTTTTGTAGTTTCTTGTTTGTTCCATTCAGTGGTGAGTTTAAGGGTGTTAAAAATGGCAATGTACAAAGAGAAAATTCGGTATATTTTACAGTTTCTCTTTGATAAAGGCGACAATGCAAGCCAGGCCGCTGCGATTGTGAAGGTTGTATATGTTGTCGATACTGTAACAGCTAATGACGAGCAATTTTGGTTTCGTCGACTCCGTTCAGGCATTTCTGACGTCAAAGATGCACATCGCACAGGCATGCCAGTCGTCTAAAATGTCGATAAAATCACAGAAATAATCGAAGTTGACCGGCATCTTAGTAGTCGTAGGAGCTAAAGGTGGACCATAAAACAGTATTAAACCATTTGCGAAAAGCTGGATTCGAAAAAATTTTTGGTGACACACCATTTAACACCAGGATACATGATGAATCGAATTTCCATATGAAAAGCCTTGGCCAAACGTAATGTACTCGACCCATTTCTTAAACGGTTGGTGACTGGGGATGAGAAATAGGTCACATACGATAATATCCTGGGAAAACGATTGTGGACAAAGCATGGTGAAGCAGCTCAAACGGTGGCCAAACCAGGACTATCATCCTGGAAGATTCTACTGTGTATTTGGTGGGACTTCAAAGGAATAATTTATTATGAGTTGCTTCCGTTTGGCCAAACACTAAATTCAGATCTCTACTGTCAACAACTGGCCCGTTTGAAGCTAGCAATGGTCCAGAAACGGCCAACCTTGGCCAACAGAAGAGTTGTTCTGTTTCATCAGGACAACGCAAGGCCACACACGTCTTTAGTGACTCGCCCGAGACTCCGGGAGATTCTAAGGCATCTACTATATAGTCCTGATCTGGCACCAAGCGATTTCCACCTTTCTCTTGCCTTGTAAAACTTCCTGAGTGTTAAGAAATGACGATCAAGATAATATTGTGAAAAAAGATCACTGGAAATATTCGCCAATGAGGACTAAGACTTCTATGAGAGAGGCATTTTGAAACTACCTATAAAATGGCAACAAATTATACAACAAAACGGAGCATTTTTTCCCCAAATCGGACAATCCGAAACTCTCAAAGTTTTGAATTTTACGCAAAAATAATGGATTTCTTTTTGGACCAACCTAATACAATGAGAGCGACGAAGTATAATCAAAATCACTTAAAAGAGGTTGAAAATATCGATGACCAGTAATACTATTCACCTAATAGAAGTGATCTAAAATGTTATGCACATTATTTCTTATTAAACTGAAAGTGCTAAAAACGTCCTTCATCACAAATTTTTCCAAGGTAAGAAATAGAGCAAAAGAGGTGTCATGGAAGATGCAGTGCAAGGATATGGAAAGTTTACAGTAGATTGATAGAATCTGTTGATTAAAAACGATGGATAAAACACTAACAGTTAGTAAGAAGAGAAGGTATGTATTAAAATAGATAACTTGGATAAAAAATACTGGAAACAGAAAAGAGGGATGCAAGAAAGATAAAAAGAATATCTAGAAGAACTTTATGACAAGGAACTAAAGCCAGCAAGGTTAGACAAAAAAAGAGAAAATGAGATAAATTTAAAATCTAAGGTCCAGCCATACTCGATAATGAGATAGAAAGGGCATTAATGGAGATGAAATCACACAAGGCCATGTGAATAGATGCTATTCCTGCAGAACTACTAAAATATTTAGGGAAATATGGGAGAAAGCATCTAATTGGACGGATTTGTAGCATCTATAAAAAAAGAAATTGGCTGGAACAGTTAGGAATATCAGTTCTTTTTCAAAAAATTCAAGGTAATATTATATAAAAATACAGAACAATAAGTTTGATTTTGCATATATCTAAGTGGTTTTCAGGATTATCAACAAATGGATGAAGGGAAAATAATTACTCAAGAGATGATCAGTATGAGTTTAGAAAGGGGATAACTGGCATGATGACATTGCAGGAATGAGGGCACTACAGAAGAAGGAAGTAGAATACCATCTGGTTGTGCTTGCCTGTGTTGAAGATTTTGAAGAGACATTAAATTATGTCAATTGGGAAAACTAATTAATATAGTGCAGAATAAAGGAATATATAGCAGGGGAAGGACAATTATCTACAACCTATGCAAGTTTCAGACTGCTGAGATATGAATGTGATGTAGAAATCCCAACAAGAGTTGTTAAAAAAGAAATATGGTAGCATTGTTCATTATCACAGGTGTTCTTCTATATAAATGTGGAGAAAATTATTAAAGAGGTATTAATAGAGCAGGAGATAGCAATCAGTCTGGGAAATTAGTAAAATTGGTCAGCTTTGCTGATAACTAAGCTTTGGCTTGTCAGTCAGCCAATGAAATTCAAGTATTATTGAATGGATTAGGATTTTAGTCCAATATTTATGTGATGAGAAAAAATACCAAAAAAAGAGGTTATGTAATTTTCCAGAAAGATACAGGCAAGGTTAAATATTAAAATAGAAGGGTAAAACCTGAAGTAGTTGGACCACTTTATTTATCTTGGAAGTTTTTTGAACAAAAATGGTCAAAGTAGTAGGATTATAATAAGAAGAATTATTTCAGCAAAGAACCTTTCACAAGTAGGAGAGACTTGATGAAAGGGACATTGAGTAAGGATGTTAAGAAAAGACTTATAAAAACTTTGCCATGGAATGCAGTAATGTATGGTACATAAAAATGCTCAGGGAAGCAGGATGATAGGTGCAGAATAAAGGCTTTTGAAATGTAAAAGTGGAGAAGGTAAAGTGGACAGAATTGAAATAAATGAGATGGTGCTGGATACAGTGGAGGAAGAGAGTAGATTTTTGGCAGAAATGCTAGGAAGACAGAAATCTATTTACATAAATCATATTAATTGGTAGAGAGATGTTGAAGACTATGATTGAGTGGAAAAAGTTGAAATAACAAGGAAGGGAAAGGAATCGAATCAGGATATGGGCCCGAATGAAGGAAGTGTATGGAGAGAAAAAAACTTTATTATACAGTAGGATATTTGATTGTTCTTTGTGAAAGCAGACAAAATATTTATTTGGTAATTTTATTTATTATAAAATCTAGAATAATTGGTAGATTACTTATAGTATATTGGATTTTATGATTAATAATTAATAGAAAAAATTAGGTTGGTAGGATTGGCTGATACATTTTAGCATTACACCTAAAAGATAAATTTCAAGAAACTGTAATAGTAACTTTAACGGAGTCACCCGCCTAAGTGTTTGAAATTGGCTTTATTAACATCGTGGACTGTGGCGCGTCGCGCACGACTACGAATGCCTGTGACATTGTATGTATGGTATTTCGTCATAACATCTTGTTCCTTTAAAGCCCCCAAAATTTCAGAATATAAGAGGACGTCTCGGTAGCTTAAGTGGTTAAAGCACTCGGCCGGATATCGAGGGATCCGGGTTCGAATCCCGGTCAAGGCGAATGATTTTTACTCTCTGAAATGGTTGCACTAAAAGATAAAGTCAAAAATTTCTAATAGTCATTTCTTTGGATGTGTGATCTTATTGTCAAGCCATAAAAAGCAAAAAATGGTAATATATTACCTGACAAACCACCCTCACAATTTTATTTGGCATGATATATAATTCATTACAAAAATGCAGATGAATGTTAATTGCCTATGCATTATATTTACTGCGAAATATAGTGATGTAATAAATAACTTATAATAATGAGTTATCGTAGGTTGAAATTATATTTCAATAAAATATAGCATTAGATCTACAATTTTAAAAGTTACTTATTTTTTAGTTCGAAAAATACTTACTAGTACACCCTAAATAAAAGTTATATTATTTCGACTGGATTTATGAAATAAATCAGGCTATAATTATTTTCTGTTCATTTGGAATTTGTCTGGGCCATAAAAGATATAGATGACTGTATACTCTGACAACCTAACTTATCTAGAAAATTTGAACAATGGAAAAATTGGGAAATTAATAAAAATTGCTGGAAAAAGAGTCTATTCTTGTTATCATAATTAATACAATTTGACACCACAAGGATTCTGTGCATTAATAATCAAAACTGACCATCATTCGTGATATGAAACAATTATTCTCTATGAGTGGTCAAGTAGAATTTTTTCTAGATATTTAGCTCCTGGAGATCAATTCCCAAATTTTGATTAAATTTATTTTTGTGAAGGAAAATTAGAAAAAAGGTCAGAGGCGTCAAACACTTTTGTTGTTCATTCTTTCTGGTCATCTGCTACTATTGACAGACCTCAGACCTTTCCTTTTTAGATTACATTTTTTACGGATGGTCATTACTTACTCTATAAAAGTTTCATTTTATTGATTGTTGACTTTATATCCGGTATGCATGAGGTGCTGGATTAATTTATTTGGCTTTATAGCCATTGCAGTTAGGATATGTCCATTTTCTTAATAAATGTCTAGCTATGATTATGAGGAATACTTTCCTTTGTATCTTTTTACCTTTGGGAACAAAGAATCGGACACTGAATTCATTCTGAGCAATGAGGAGATATGTAACTCAGTTGATTTTGCAAGATCTGAGGGCAACCCCAAAAAAAAGGTCTCCATTTTTTGGAAATAGAAAAAAAACCATTTATTTTCTATGATATGTACATCATTTTAAAGATCGATCAATTGTCTATTTTTCTACATAATCGCCACTTCAGTTGATACATTTTTGTAAATAAATATATATAAATCAATATAAAATAAAACCAACTCGCCGACATATTCTTGAGGAAACGTTTTTAATTACAAAAGGGGTTGATCCGCTTGAAATTCATCGCCAATTGATGAAAGTGTATGGACAATCGTGTATGGATGTCAAAAATGTTCGCAAGTGGTGTAGAGAGTTTACATGCGATCGTACTGAAATTCACGACGAACAAAGGAGTGGGAGACCGTCTATTTCTGACGGGACTGTCGCGAAGGTTGAGCAAACCATGCGTAATGATCGACCGATTACGCTGGATAAACTCTGCATTTTAGTTCCTGATGTTTCTCAAAGCCTCATCCACTTGATTTTAACGGAAAAGTTGCAATATCGGAATGTGTGCAATATGGGTGCCGCGAATGCTGACTGAAGACCACAAACAGCGAATTGATTCTTGTCTTGACTTGAGTTGACTTTGGTTCGGACTTTGCGCCCCAGCGACTTTCACCTGTTCCCTAAGTTGAAAAAATATTTGGCTGGAAGGCGATTCAGCTCCGATAAAGGGCGAAAGATGAAGTTCAACGTTTTCTCAAGGACATGGTGGAAGCTGGTACAACTTGGGCATACAAAAACTGTCGCAGCATATACAAAAGTGCATCGACCGAAATGGTGATTACGTAGAAAAATAGATAATTGATCAATCTTTAAAATTATCCATACATAATTGAAATAAAATGTTTTTCTCTATTTCTAAAAAAATGGAAACCTTATGGCCTTAGATAACTTTCAGTACATCCCATTATTATGATCAATTTACAGTCAGTATTCTAGCGGATCATCTAAAAACAAAATTTGACGAAGCTAAGAAGCTACCATCTTTTCAAACTCTTGCAATGTAGTTTAATTCAGGCCAATATTCCAAATGTTGCACACAGTTATTAATGGTAAAATGGGTCATTATTAGCATCATGGTATTCAGAAAAGTTTGCCTTAGCCAGTTTCTGCAATTGGCTTTTTAAATCATTTTCAAAAATTTCTTTACTAGGGTGAACTTTATATTTGATGTCGTGATGAGAACTGATTGTGCAGTGACCCATGTTGCAGAATGTCACCTGTTACTTGGGTTAAGTTTCACAGCCAAGGTAAGGAACACTTCCTCATTCTTATTACCACTGTCAAACTGCTGAGCAATAGAAATTAAAATGATTTTGGTGGATATTAAAATTGTCCAATCATAAATTCATATTTTCATATACTAAATATGTATCTACGAAGCATTGACAATGTAGAGTTTATTAATTTATTTAAATTAACTATGCTAAATAATAAAATAACTTCATTCAAAATCACAACAAATATTTCAGAGTAGGATTAATTTTCTCTGAAAATAATGTAGTTAATATTATAATTTCAACAAGTATTCCTAAATATAACCAGTCCACAAGAAGTGATCAGTAATGGGAGAATGATAAGTTTTATTAATAGGAAAAACGTACCTTTTCTAATGGGAATAGTTTTGTTTGCATATAACAAAAAAACTATTTTTGTTCATTTCCTTTCATGCCAAATTGATGAAAAAATATCATATTCCCCGCAGGCCATCTACTAAACTTATAAATTTGACATTAATTTTAGAGATATCGTACTGAAAACTATCTTTTGCCATGGAATGCCAATTAACTGCATAAGATGCCATTACAGGAATGTTTAACGGTGGCTTTTGCTAAGTGATAATTAACAATACAACAAATTCCAGTCATTAAATTAATCAAACTTGCCTTGAATTCGAACCCTAGTCCCTTGATTCAAGAGACCTATGATGAAATATCAATCGAGGTGAATGATGTTTACACTCTAAAAGTGTTTTATTGGATTGCTAAAGGGACAACGCGAATTACATTTAAGTACACCCTGCCCATGTACATTATAAATATATACATACAAAAACGGTCATGCACACACACGCTCACACACGCAAACACACACCTTAACATAAGCACGCACACAGGCGCACACGTACACACCCACACACGCGCACCCGCGCACGCGCACCCAAACGCGCGACCACAAACGCATACCCGCATACACACAAACATATACATATTATTATTAGGCAATCTACCGGTTTAGGTAGGTTTTTGAATGGACACAGCTGGCAAATAAACATTCGTAACTCCAAATCAACCCAATCCAGCAACCTAATCTACATCAGGTCCCTCTTCATCTCTGCGTGCTTCTTTCCTCCCTTCATCCCATCCAGCATCCCTACCCTGTTCCTGCCCTTTCCTCGCTTGCCCAACATTCTCCCCTCTATTACCGTCATCAACATTCCACTACCGCTCAATACGCCTTTCATCTATTTTTCCTGCCTCCATAGGATTTCTCTCAACAAACCCCTCTCCTCACCCACCATCTCCAGTACTTCCTCATTTGTTTTCCTTTTGGTCCATTTTACCTTCTCCATTCTTCTCCACACCCACATTTCAAAAGCCTCCATTCTACGCTCCATATCAGAGTTTTTACGAGTCTTTTCTTAACATCCCTACTCAACGTGCCCGTCATCAACTCCCTCCTTGAGAAAGCCTCCTTGCCTAACCCAATTCTTCTCCTTACGTCCCTACTACTTTGACCGTATTGGTCCAAAACATTTCTGAGATATGTAAACTGTTCTACCTGCTCTATTTTCCCCTTTTATTTTAATGTATAGCCTAGCCTTTTTCTTTCTGCAAAATCGCATAACCTTTGTTTTATTAATATTGATTCTCATCCCATATCTATCGCACTGAACCTCCAATTAACTCAGCAATGCTTGCAACCCCTTGGCTGACTGAGCAACTAATGCATGGTCATCAACAAACCTAACCGATTTTACGAAATCCCCTCCGACTTTCATTCCTACCTCCAGTTCTTCCCATGCCTCTTTAAACATTTCCTCCACATATACGTTGAACAGCACTGGTGACAATGGGCTACCCTGCCTTACCCCTCTTCCTAACACTGCCCATATGGACTCTCTGTTCCGCACTCGCACCTGAGCAGTCTGAGACGTACAGGTTGCGGATCAGTCTCCTATCCCTCCAATCCCTTCCTAGTTTCTGCAATACACGCATTAATTTTTCCCAATTCCCTCTATCAAGCGCTTTTTTGAAATCTACGAAACAGGCAAATACATCCTGATTATATTCTATATTCCTCTCGATTAGTGACCTCATTACTGCAATGGCATCACGTGTACCTCTTCCTTTCCTAAACCCAAACTGATCATCCGCTAAGTAATTATTTGCCTTACTCTGTATCCTTTTGTTGATGATCCTTTGAATAACATTAGGTGCATGGGATATCAAAACATCTCCAGTACTTCTTCATTTGTTTTCCTTTTGGCCCATTTCACTTTCTCAATTTTTATATATCTTTTAATTTCTTATATTTAAATATGATTTCAATTAATTTTTCTAGTTTGTTATAAGAAATTGAGTTTTGGAAATTCTTTTCATAAATATTATTTTGGTTCTTTAATAATAACTCTTAGTGTGACAACAGAAAACTTAAATGAGCTATAATATTTAGAAATTAATCTTTTTTAGTTTCTTAACTGAGTTTACTGAAAAATATATCCTGTGATTCTCCTTATAACTTATTACCTTGGTCTGAGAAGATAGCGAAAGAAAACCGAAAACTGGTATGCCAATTTGGAGAAGGGATAATAGACATGGTACTCGCATGCTACAATCCACTGGTCACAGAGATGAATACCCTGAAAGTAAGTCTTATCATTATTAGGTGCAAAACAATGAAACTTTTAAAAGTTAGTTGAAGATTTGTTTACCAATTAGCCAAAAATTTTCCTGGCATGCATCATTTCATGCATTGAATTTTTTGGTGATTATGCAAACCCATATAATATTATATATCCTTTGACACAATTTGGTGAAAAGTTATTTATGTCTTAAAAATCTATTTGCTCTAATTTCTGATTCATGTGACTTGGGTTCAATGATATGTTTATATGTTTTTTGCTCCAATGTAAATTTGATAGTAAAATGAAGAATTTTACAATTCTGATTTTTAGCTTAGTCAATTAAGTTATTAACTAAAAAAATTTCAGAGATTATGGATTAATATAAATTCTCTGGTTATATTATTTATTAGCATATATTATTATATTTATCTAGCATACACTGAGCAAAATAAATCAGTAAGCAGGTAATAACAGCAGCAATTAACCATTATATATCAGAAAATTATTTTATAAGATTTTTAAAACATTTTTTGTGCTAATTTACCTAAGAGCCTATACAATAAAATCCAATAGAAATACCAACAGTTCTCTTTAATAGGGGTTAGGGTGGATAATATAGGGAATGTAATATGTAAATGTACCTAATTGATTGAAGTAGGGTGAAATATACTTCAATCAGCTAAAATTCCTAAACAAAGTAGATAAGTAAAAAATGGTAATCTTGAAATAGGTATTCTTATCTCCATTGATTCCATGCTTTATCTCTTGCTGAAAAGATGATTGGCCAATTCAGGCATTTACACTTGAACTATAAGAAGGCATATAGTAAATCAAGGGTCATCAGACTAGGTCATGTATTATGCCATATAATTTCATGATGCAAATACTGCTGGAGTAGAAGAACATGGGGTTTAAATCCAAGATGATCTAATATGAAGAATATTTAAGTTATACGTCAATTTTATCCTCAGCTATTTACGATGCTTGATGTTGAATGATAATCTATTAAAATCTTTACATTTTCTATAGCAATTAAAGAAAATTAATGGCAATCAAAATAAAACTTTTTATTATATACTATTTACATATATCTTTCATCGGGTTATTTTCTCAACAAATAATATTATTTATCTCCCAGCACTACTTTCTTAATACCTTTTTTATATTATTCTGCCTTTCTCTCATATATAGTTGCAATTATCTCATTAAAGGTCTGTGCCAAAAGTAGTTGAACTTATTTTTTCCCTGATAGATTGATGGATTGGCAGCAGTTTTTCTGACTGGCGTTGAGAAAGACGAGTCTCATAAAAGGCTGAAGGTTTTTAATAGCTTGCCTTTAGCCTTTTTGAAGGGCAGATTATTCATTTGCAAAAGCTCTATATTATGATCTGGTTAAGTTCCATCAAGAACCGGCCATAGGAACATTGGTATGCCATCAGTTTAGGCAAATGGGCAAAACGAGGAAAAAACTCTTGACATATGCAAGGCAGCTTATGATGATAATCCCATAGAAAAATTAGGTTTTTTTGTGGTTCATGCTATTTTGGGAAAATAGATAAGATATTAAAGATGCCAAATGTTCAGGATGCCCTTTGATCACTAAAAGTGATGAAAATATTGCAAGAGAAATGGCAGTGTTGGACGAGGATCACATATTAAATATTTGCATGATTTCTGAAGTATTCTACCTTGAACAAAAAGTTCTCGGAATAACAACCGTGTGGCGCTCCCATCGTTCCGATTTGAGTTCTGTTTTTTTGTTAATTTGGTACATCTGTTGCTGATATTCCCTCTAAATCTTAGTGTCATAACTTGACATTTGCAAAAGTTACGTAGCCAAGAGTGCATCTATCTCTGCGTGTGTTGGCGATTTTTTACAATTGCAGAAATGGATTTAAATTTGCAACAACGAACTTGTATTAAATTTTGCGTAAAAAACGGATTTAGTGGCGCACGGACGTTGGAAATGTTGGAAAAGTGTTTCGGCAACGATTCTCTAAAAAAACGGTCGTTTACCAGTGGCACGAGCGGTTCAGAAGTGGTCGTGAGTCAATCGAAGATGATGAACGCAGTGGCAGACCATCGACATCGAAAGTCGGTGAAAAAATTGATAAAGTAAAAGAAATGTTGGTCAATAACCGCAAATTAACCATCAGAGAAATAGCGGAGGACTTGAACATTGCCTATGGATCCGCCCAAGACATTGTGGTTAATGATTTGGGTTTCCGCCATGCAAAAAAAGAGACCGTGTTGACGTCGCAAAAGACATGATTTGCGAGGCTGAATCCGATCCCACAGTCATCAAAAGGATCATTACTGGAGACGAGACGTGGGTTTATGAGTACGACACGCAATCCAGACATCAGGCAAGTGAATGGCGTTCACCAAATGAGCCGAGACCAAAAAAACCACGTCGTTTTCAGTCAAAAAAGAAGGCAATGCTGACGGTTTTCATGGATTACAACGGTGTAGTGCATCATGAATTTTTGCCAGAAGGTCAGACAGTAAACAAAGAGTATTATTTGGGCGTTATGAGACGTTTGCGTGAAGCAATGCGCCGAACGAGACCAGAGACCGTCGCACAGTGCTATCATTATTCGTAATTTTTTGACGAAAAATACAACAAATACCATCCAACAGCCACTGAATTCACCTGATTTGGCTCCCTGTGACTTCTTTCTGTTCAATCGAGTTAAAAAACCATTACGGGGAACGCGTTTTAGCAGCCGAGAGGAAGTAATGGAAAAATCGCAGGAAGCACTGATGGACATACCGAAAACCGAATATTAAAAATGTTTCGAGGATTTGATCAAGCGCTGGCATAAGTGTGTTGCAGTCGATGGGGATTACTTTGAAGGGGACAATATAGATTTAGATGAATAAACTTGTATTTTTAATTTTCTGAATAAATTCCGGGAACTTTTTGATCAAGGTAGTATTACTAAAACAGTAAATTCTTAGAACTGATATGCATTGACTTGTGACCAAATACATGGGCAGGAGATAGGTGTAAGCAAAGTTGATGCCCTTAGACAAACAAATGAAAACTTGTGCATGGATCTATAAAGAGCCTCTTTATCATGAGAGTGAGGATCGAAATTTTTTAGACAATGTCATTATTGAGGATAAGACTTCTTCCTCTTACCTTACCTCAAATCCATGCTGAAAGGATGGAATAATGGCTCAGTAAAAAAGAGCTTAAAAGCATTCTGGGTACCACCTTCCAGAAGTCACATGAGTCAAGGAAAAACTGTAGGTAATGGTGTGTGAATACCTAATGGTTCTATTTCAGAGATTTTTGAGTGCATACTATATGTAAATTCTGATGGTAAAAGTTTTTATTGAATTTTTATATAAATCATGGTTTCCTTAATCTCTTACTGCAAGCTGCTCCATATAACTTCTTATGAATTTTGAACAAATATTCCCATGTTTCTTTTCACTTTACCTTTCTATTATAAATTGTTATTATTTTTAGTTTCCCAGTACTTTTTTCTTTTTTCAAGAAATACTTATTGTTTACTTTCTTATTTGTGATATCTGCTTGATCTTCTTGTATCTGGCCTTAGTTTTAATAGGTAGAAAATCTAGATCTTGATCTATATCAAACCATCATAACTGTGCTAGTTAATTGTACTATTCCAAAAAGTGTACATAACCATTCAATACTTCAATCGATACCTGTCTGAATCCAGGAATTCTCCTCATATGCCCCTAGCATCGTTTACATGAGTAGGTTCTATGGTTATATCTTATCTTACGCAGTCCTCAACCACTGCCTTTCATTAGTTTTTCTTGTTCCTAAATCATATTATATCTACTTGTCTCTCTTTCCCAAATTCTTCAATTGTCATATTCTAATTTTTACATAATTATCAAATGGTTTATTACAAGGACACCAATGATTACATACATGGTCATATATCCTATGACCATTGATAATTTATCCCTATTTTTATCTGCCTAACTATGATTGTTTGTTATAATTTAGACCTGAAAAATGACTAAGATTCATGGTTTATTTTTAATTTCTCATAAAATTCTGTCACTGATCTTTACTATATTTATTATGCTTTTACCTACCATATTGTTTAATACTAATACTACATCTTGCTGCTTTTATTCCTGTTTGACGTTTATTACTCATATAATACTTGTTAAGGTAATTCAGTTTTCTTTCTACCTGATCTGGCAAAAACTGTAAAATGTCCACAATTCCTCTTTCAGTCTTCATAATTGTTAAGAGGATGAGAAAAAACCTTAGCATATTGAAAGTGTAGGCTACTTAGGCTGAATAAGGAGTAAAATGAGGCAATAAATTGAAATTTGAAGGGTGAAAAAAGATTTGAAATAAAAGAAGAAAGATTGAGACAAACAAGATATTAAGAGTGATAAATTAAATAATAGGAACAATTAAAATGAAAGAAAGGATACAATGAATTACATTAAATAGTTATCTCACTCAATTATCTGATTATTGAATGCTATGATAATTACCTCAATATTCAGTTACCAATAGATTATACAAATATCACTTTATGCTCTTTAGGAAGGTATCGCCATATTCTCAAAATATTTTCTTTTACTTTTGCCTTATAATGTGAGAATTCCATTGATTGCTTTTATGAATTATATTTATTGCAATGTGTGACATTTTTTTAATGAAATGGTACTATGCTTTAATCAAATGTTTCTAAGAGTTTTGAAAATAACGTTAAGAGATTAATTTAAGATATTTTCTATTGAAAGGTTCAGTTTCTTATAATGACTGTTAATTTATAATAAAAATCCTAGATCAAGTATATTTACAAATATATTGTTAAAATTTTATTCTCTTTGGTTTTTCTAACTAATTTGTGCTCATTTAATAAAATTTCCTTATGTTCCATAATGCAGTGCATAGTATTAGAAATATTGATACTTCAATTAAAAGTTCACCATCCAAATGGTGTCACAATGGAGAGTCCGTGTGCCTATGCACATGACTCTCAAAAATGGAAAAGTTCAATAGTGAAAATGAATTCCCTAATGCAAGAAGAAGTGACACAAATGAAGACCAAAATTCCCAACATCTCAGTGAAGGAGGCAATTCTAGGGCGGTTCCTAGAATTTGCTGTTGAAATTTCTAAGCAGGTATTTGGCTTGAATAATTACCATTTAAATATGCTAAAGGGAATTAAAAGTTTTAATCTGAATATAGTTAATATTAGTACTGATTTACTCAGTTTGACATTATGTATGTATCTACAGAGTTCAAGATAAGTCTAAATTAGGTATTTGATGGTTTTTGGAGAATAGAAATTTATTTTCCTATTTATTCCAGTATATTGTATTTCAGAAATCAGCCAAATGAAAATTGAACTAAATCAACTCTTTTTGTGTTTTAGATAATGGACATTTCTGTTGTGGAAACGGATGAAACTCTGGATTCCAGCATATCTAATGAATCAGGCTTCAAAAGAATGCTAATATTCCTTCAGAATTTACCTGAGCAGTCAACATGGGCTTGGTGTGTATCACTAATCTGAACAGATTTCAGCATATTTATTAATATTTTAAATTCTATTTTTCAATTAATTTTATTTTACTGGACTAGAATTTCAATGAACCAATATTGTGCATTATTTCAGGTTGTACATTCTAAGTGCAGTCATCAAAAAATATGATTGTATAGACGATTGCACCTACATATTATTATTGAATTACCTAAGGAATTTCATCTCATCATCAAGAGATATATTAACCCTGGATTGTTATTTTAGGTAAGTTGACACAAAGTGGAAATTGTTTTTTAACTGGGTTTTAATAAACTATTTTTCCAGGTATCTAATACCTTTCAATTTCTTCAAAAATTTTTAAATTAAATCAGAATTAATATAAGTTTTTTTTCGTTTCTAGGCATTAAAATGTTTTAAGTAGTAATATATCCTCTTAAGAAAGAAAAATTAGAAAAAATTGGTAGGCAGCTCATAAACTGTCATGAGTTCACCCTGACATGGCTTATGGAAAGATATTTGGGGCCTGTAGTTCAGCTTTTCATGTAATCCATCTATTAGTTGGGTAAACATTGTCATTGGGTAATGCTATCATTGTGGGTAAAGATATATTTTCCACATGATTTAGACTTCATATTAATTGATTTTAATAAAAATTGAGAGCAAATAATAAAGTGAGAATAACACAAAGTGTTTGAAAAGAAGAAGAATTGTATGTGAACAAGAATCTTTTTAACTTTTTCCCCATCTACAGTTCTCTGCATTTCTTTCTCCTCCTGTGTCCCTCTCTATTTATTCTTCTCTAGTCCCTTAATCTCCTTTTGGTACTTCATTTGTATTTCCATTATGCTGCTGAAAGACCTTGCAATACTCTTTTACCTGCAGCCTATTTAGCATTTTATGCCTCAAGGAAAAATACCAGGTCTCAATCTAAAAAATATTCTATTGTGTTTACTAATTTAAACACAAACCAAATATGTTAATCCCCTTGTTACTATTATTCTAAACAACATTCTAACAGAAATATAATCAAGCAAGAATCATAGAATGGGTATTACTTATAATTGTACCAATTTTAGTGTAATAATATTACTGCATTACCATGGCCTGAAATAATATACTATGCTCGGCATCAACAATAAAAATCCCATAGCTTACTTTGGCATGAACCTCAGAGGAATAATCTAGAATGAGCAAATTAGCTGGTTGATTAGTATTTTTAAAGTTGTAATATAAAGAGCCTAATTGGCTAGTAAGGCATGAATCAATGATATGGTAAAAAGTTTTTGTTTATAAAAGAACTTAATGACACTGTCTAGAGTTTTCCTTTCTTAACTCACATATATTTGCATTTTTCTCACTAGCTTTATTAATCAATAACTTTGTTCTTGGATTAGCATTTCTTGATTAATATAATAAAAGCATGATTACTGTTGCCAGTAGTTCTCCCAAAAGATTGAATCTATATTCAACTAAAGTGAAAGTAGTTTAGAAAATTCTCAAATCATCCAGAAGGAGCAGAGAGGTTACAATTTGCATGAGAAATTACGTATGACAAAGTCTTGCACAACATGGATACTTGACATGCTCAATGTGGATGACAAATTTATTCAGTAGGCACTTTCAAAACATACTTGGTGGACTTCATGAAAGATAAATGTAATAATAGGTATCTTAATGTTATAATAGATAAAACATGGATGCACTATTACATGAAAAAACAAGAATTCATGCAGTGGTAAGAGGTCAGTTTTTCAGCTCTGAAAAATGTAAATATGATAACATTGTCAGAGAAAGATGGTGATCATTTTTTTGCAAAGAGATATGCATTTCATTGATGGATTATCATGAAAAAGGCCAATCAATGATTGAGGAGTAATATTTTAACCTTTAATAGAATTGGATTCAAACGTTTATAAAATCAGTAGGCAGTGATAAGAGGCCAGATTTTCTTATTAATACCTTCTCTTATTAATTAGACTTAAATCATATGTCTTGCCTTCAAAATAGAGACCTTGGCTGCCAAAACAATGCTTTAAACATCTTTTCTAAATGCTGCCTGGAATACTTCTTTCGGAATAACCTTCAAGCCTGCTGTATAATTTATTTGGATGCATTTGATAGTTACAAATTGGCATTCTTTTAAGATGAATTTCAGATTAATAAGCAGAAAAAAGTCCATCGAAGCAAAGGCATGGGGGTAGGATAGCTAGAAGATCTCTAAAATTCTGTTTTTGGCTAAAAACTTGGTAACAATCAAAGCTGTGCGCATTAGTGCATTGTTGCAATGAAAGTACCTAAACTCATTTTTCCATATTTGTGGTCTCTTCTGCTAAATAATGTGTCTTAACCTTATATGTACTTTATATCATTCCTATCCCAATTGAAGAGAAGCTTTAATAACACTTTCATGTTTAAATACAGCATACAAGTTTTTAGTGCCATGAGAAATATTGCATATTCCTATATGAAAAAAAGGTTTTGGTTACTTTACCATAACTATATATCTAGGTTTCATCAGGTTTGACACTATTTTAAAGATGTTTTAGTCATTGCTTGAATGATCGTTCAGTTCCAAGCTGATGTTTAGATATTTGGCCTCTGTCCATCCTTCTGTGAGAGAAACATGGAGAGAAGATTTTTTTCATGTACAGGTTAATTTCCATCCATTAAAATGGATAGGCATGTATAAGGATAATTAAAAAATAATTTTGATTTTTCATTCAACTAGTGGGGTTCATGATTATCAAAATGAGGATGGAGAGCAGATTTACTTATTACTTTGGAAATGAGCAGTTATTATAAAAATGGAAGACACCTTAAATGGTAAACCAGTAAAAACACCACACATTAAGATATTCATAGAATATAATTAGGTTGCATCATTCTGTTATGTAAATTTCATGAATACATTTGACTGTGTGATTTGGTTAGAGTTAGTTAATATATTGTATAAAACATAAGTAGATCAGAGGGTTGAATATTAATTGTAATTGCACTGCATAAGTAAAAGTGTTGAAGAGAATCTAGATGAGCTATGTTACAAACAGAGATTTAAGAGGGATGTCCATTATCTATTTTATCACTATATATCCGGTATGCCATGAAACAGGTAAAATAGGTTTAGGGAGAAATAGAGATAGGAATAAAAGTCAGTGGGGAATTTGTTAAATCAGTTATATTTGATGATGACCAAGATCTAATTTACCAGTCGGCAAAGGATATTTACATACACAGGAGAATGACATGGTTTACCCGAAAGAGAAAGTTTAAGTTAAACTTTAAAATAGGAGGGCAACAACTTAAACCAGTGGAAAAGTATATGTAACTTGGGAGTTTTTTTGTTAAGAATGGTCGGGTGGAGTGGTAGATTTCATGTTGAACATATCAAAATTGAAGAATTCTGCATGTCCGGGTTTTCACCGCGTTGTTGTTTGAAGCCGACAACAGTTTCGCCGAAGTTTCATCCGGCGTCTTCAGGTCGAAGATTCGAATTCTTCGACCTGAAGACGCCGGATGAAACTTCGGCGAAACTGTTGTCGGCTTCAAACAACAACGCGGTGAAAACCCGGACATGCAGAATTCTTCAAGCCACCGCCGCGAAAATCTACGCAGCCATATCAAAATTATATACACTATACTAGTAGTCATCCTTCTCATACAAAACGCTCAATTCCCAACTCTCTCTCTATCCGCGGACATCGGATTTGCAACACCACAGCTACCCTCAACAAATACCTCCACAATCTACACCATGCACTCCACAAACACGGTTACCCATAAAAGCTCCTACAGGATAAAATCTACCACTCCACCCGACCACACACACCACAAAATAACAACCCCACATCTGACGCTAGACTCAACCTTTGCACAACCTTTTTCCCCGGATCCCACAGACTGAAAACCCTTCTCAAAGAACTTTATCCTATATTACATGATAATGATGTGACCACATCCTTACTGCCCCAATGCCCCTCTGTCGCTTACAGATGACCAGCCAACCTCAGAAACCTTCTGAGATCCACCAACCCTTTGACACCCCGCCCTGACAAATTTCTACATATTTCCCCTACCTGAAAACACCCCCGATATAAAATAAGTCTGCTAATCAGATCTGCTCCCCTCTCCCCACATCCCCTCATTGTCCCTTCACCCCGTTCCCACTCTAATTGCCTCTCAAAAATATTATCTATCTTTTGTCGTGCAAACAATGCACCTCATTCTACATAGGCAAATGCATTACCCCCTTATCCATCTGAATGAACAATCACCGCTACTCATGTAATTCTGCTTCACTCTCTTCTCTTCCTATCCCTTTACACGCAAGTTCACACAACCTATCATTTGAAGAATGCTTTTCCCTAACAGTTCTAGAATCCCTACCCAATTCAGCCACCAACATAAAGGTGAGAAGTCGCAAATCCGCATACATCCTATATTTCTGATCCTTTAAAACTCCCACCCTTAACTGCCATCTTTAATTTCCTTCCCAACAGTCCCTAAACCTTCCGCCCCCCCTCCCCTCCCCAGGCACTCTTCCCTCAAAACCTCTCAGTACAAAATACATCATACAAAATATTCAGCACACAGAAACATAATGGAAGGACACTCACAGTATGCATTGAAGTTTTGACGGCCCAGCCATCGTCATCAGAACATTTTGTATCCATGTGTTTGTGAATTGCTGGAGAGCATCAATTTCATAGATATATATAAACCATAAACACAGTAATCAACCCAAAGGTCGGTTTAGTAGGTGATGGTAGAGCTCACCCATGTACCAAGCCCGACGGCGTGTGAATATTCACACATCAGGGTAGGGGGGCCAGTTCCTTTCCCTGTGCCGGTTATGGTTTCTCAGGAAGATCTGGTACCCAAAAAATCAACTAGCTTGGGTAGAGCTGCAGGTACTCAGGTACCCCAAGTGCCTTGCCCGGGAATCGAACCCGGGACCCTCTGGTCAGCAGTCCAACGCTCTACCCGCTAGACCACCGAGACCCGCAGATATATATATATATGATTTGTTAATCATGTTAATCACATAAAGTACCTAAAATAATCATACAGGGAAATGATTAGGAAAATTACTTCTGGTTAGTATATGTTTAACATTTTTAACACTAATATATAATATTTCATGTACAATAAGATTTTTTATTCATTAGGCAACCCTGATACCCACACTGTATTACAGGAATATTGAATGAAGAAATACATTTCATTACTCAGTATTAGCTATAGAGATATATAACTGATTACAATTAAGTATTCCTGTGATAATGACATTAGAAATTTAATTCGGTCAGTAGAAAATTGTTTATCTTTTCCTACTTCTTTCCTTGCAAATCATATACCTAAACATCTGTTTACAAGTCAAGGGTTTTAGTGGACTTTATTTTGTAGTGTCATGTTATTGAATGAATTTTGATTCTTAGATGAATATGTCTCTCTTACAGGTGCTGCTGTTCACTGGCAGAAGTACAAGTTCCTGATAAATGTGATATTTTAGACTATACAACACCCTGGGAAATAATTTGTGATAAGGCTATCTGGTAAGGTTTCTTTGTGATTTAATTATATTTTGTAGATGAAGGATTTTTAAAGGATGGCCATTGCTTTATATGTTACTTATTATAATTTAGTCATTGGGCTCACCTAATTAATTTTTCCTTTTAATAGTTGAATTGAAGAAAGCCCATCTAAGACTATTCTGATATATTCTTTAACTATTCAGAGTGCTTCATTTCAAATAAAATTATTTGTTATATTCATTTCATTCTTAGTAGAAATTGTTAAATCATTTGTATCGATAATGATTTATCAGGGTTTGTTGGTAAGGGAAGAGAGGAAATGCATTTAAGTATAATTTTTTATAAATGCCAAGAATTCAATTGTCAAAACTTTGTAAATAATTGGCATTTTTTAAGAGGATGATGCACATAATTTCTTCTGGTCAACAATTGAGCAGACCTTGAGCAGGTCTTTTGATGAGGGAGTACCACCATATCATAAACCAAAGGATTATCTTGTATAGAAGCAGTGGGAAGTTAATGCTATAGTAAGGTATGAGAGTTGCAAAGGCAAATCACATTCCTGTCCCTAACAGATATCAGGTGCTAACAGAGGGAAACCCTGTAATATCTTTAGCCCATATCCTTTTAAGAGCATCACTAATAAAAATCATTAAAGGTGGCACGGATAATTCTAGTGAAAGGTAGTAACATGTAATAATTCTATTGTGGGTAAGGAGAGACCATGAGTGCATAAGGCAGTGACTGACAGCCCAGAGCATACTGAGTGGCCATGTTTCCCAGATGATGACGGCAGTTAGAGCAGTGTCTATGAAAAAAAAGTACTCAATGCAGTGAGTAATGGCTCTTATTGGCATTAATAATGCCCTACATCATGGAGTTATGAATATTCTGCATGCCTTTAGGGGTAGAACTCTGAAAAGCATGTGGGATCAAAGGGATTTGATATGATGCTCATGATCCGTAGCCACATTCCAAGCATTAATCAGGGACCTTAGATTTGTAGGGATATAAGGACCTCTTTCATAAAAGCTTCAGCTGAAAAACTAATTGTGTGGGAAATCTCTGCACCATTCTGGTATTGATCACATGTCTGATGCTTCCAGGTATAATGGATTAGTTAATAAAGCACTGAAGGGTTTTTGAACATTAAGGTCCAGGTAAACACATAAGTCAATTAGTGAATTGTTGAAGTCTTTGCCAAAAAATATAGCTTCAGATGAAGTCAAGGTCATTTTTATAGATGCATATAGTAAGTCCCTTAAATAAATGACAACTTGAGATGAAAAACTGTATTGGATTTGATAATGTGAAAAAATTAAGCCCCAATAAATATACAAGCAACCATATTGTTAAATAAATATTATTTGTCTTAATAATTACTCATCAATTAAAAATTTTTTGGATGCATGGTTAATTTTAAAAATTGCTGCTGAAACCATAAAGTTGTGCTTCAGAATCACAGAGAAGAATAGCTATGAGACAACATTTTAATATTCTTTGTCTTTCTTTTGCAGGGCAATTGGACTTAACCAATCTGAAGCCAGTGCCCATGAATTTATACGTTGCTTTTTTAACAGAAAGTTTATGAATATAAAAAAAAAAGTTCAAGATGTCATCAACTTGTACTTAAAAGATCATATTCCTCTATCTGAGGAAAGTATTAAAACTCTCTACCATCTCTTAATGCATTGTCATGTAATAGACTCCATGGAGATGAGGACACGCCAGTTATGCATGAAGTGGATTTTTCCCATAAAAGAAAGCATTCAAGCATTTCAAGGTGTATTACCTGTAAAATTGGTTGCAGATATATTAGTACAGCTCTGCCTCAAACAGGATATAAACAAAGTTCCTCCAAAGAGAAGTATTATAAATGTGGGATCCTTGGAGCACTTCTATTCAATGATGAATTTCAACTCTGGGATCCTGAACTATCAATTAAATGAACCCAGGGACCCTGAATTCACCATTCATGATGGTATATTTATGGAAAAAGGCTCCTTTAACATTTTGAAATGTATGGTGACCCAGAGTGGTAGAGGCATAGTTTCATGTGTAAATGAAGTACTGGCTTCAGGTGCAGAACAAGAGGAACGGCATGATTTTGCTGAGTTTATGTGTGCTCTGCTCCAATTAATTGCACTAATCTCCTCCAATTTCATTACATTTCGTGTTTGCATACCTACATCAGAAGAGATCAGCAGGTATGTGCTTTATTTTTTTCTATGTCTGGTCATGTTGGAAATTCTTGAACACAAAACTCATTTGTTTATATCAGTTTGTTTGTGCAAAGAGCATGATAACATGGACATTTTTTTAAAATAAAACCTAAATAACTCTTCATAATTAAAGTTGATTCAAATCATTTTTATTCCAAATGCATTCATTCATGCATTTTTAATTCATTGACTAATAATCATGATAAATAGAGAAAAAAAGGTCAAGTTAGGGTTATAAATGGGTACTCTTGAATGACAATATTTTGCTCTGTCTCTTGAGATGAATTATTGAAGATATGACCAGCAATATTTAATCATCAACCTTTGGTTTTCTGGGTGAATGCCTGGAAACAATAGCATATTGTAAGACTTATCAGAAGTAATTCAAATACCTGAGCTTTTGAAATACATACTTTGATAGTGTGTAATTAAGAAATTATATATTCTTTCCAAGGAACATGATAAAGCTGAAAATGACATTGTTTCAATGGATTAACATGGTTTGGATATCTCCTTATATTCCAAAAGAAAATGTTATGTCATATAACGGCAAATAAAAAAATGGTGAATCATAGAAAAATATATGCCATATTTAATCTGCAATTATCTCATATAACCAAATACTGGCTGCATGAATTAGATGAGTAGTTGAAGAATGACTTTTTTTTGTAAATATATTATAAAAGATAAATGAATTGTCTTACTTCACCTAAATTATCTCAAATATAACAGTTAATCAATGAATAGCCCTATAAAATTTATATAAAGTTTTTCCAACCTAAATAGAAAACATTACTGAAATAAATATCCAGGTGTGTGTATATATATATATATATATATATATATATATATATATATATATATATATATATATATATATATATATATATATATATATATATACTACCTTGATCAAAAGGTTCCCGGAATTTATTCAGAAAATTAACAATATAAGTTTATTCATCTAAATCTATATTGTCCCCTTCAAAGTAATCCTCATTGACTGCAACACACTTATGCCAGCGCTTGATCCAATCCTCGAAACATTTTTTATATTCGGTTTTCGGTATGTCCATCAGTGCTTCCTGCGATTTTTCCATTACTTCCTCTCGGCTGCTAAAACGCGTTCCCCGTAATGGTTTTTTAACTCGATTGAACAGAAAGAAGTCACAGGGAGCCAAATCAGGTTAATTCGGTGGCTGTTGGATGGTATTTGTTGCATTTTTCGTCAAAAAATTACGAATAATGATAGCACTGTGCGACGGTCTCTGGTCTCGTTCGGCGCATTGCTTCACGCAAACGTCTCATAACGCCCAAATAATACTCTTTGTTTACTGTCTGACCTTCTGGCAAAAATTCATGATGCACTACACCGTTGTAATCCATGAAAACCGTCAGCATTGCCTTCTTTTTTGACTGAAAACGACGTGGTTTTTTTGGTCTCGGCTCATTTGGTGAACGCCATTCACTTGCCTGATGTCTGGATTGCGTGTCGTACTCATAAACCCACGTCTCGTCACCAGTAATGATCCTTTTGATGAATGTGGGATCGGATTCAGCCTCGCAAATCATGTCTTTTGCGACGACAACACGGTCTCTTTTTTGCATGAAATTGAGGTCTTTTGGCACCAACTTTGCTGCTACTCACGACCACTTCTGAACCGCTCGTGCCACTGGTAAACGACCGTTTTTTTAGAGAATCGTTGCCGAAACACTTTTCCAACATTTCCAACGTCCGTGCGCCACTAAATCCGTTTTTTACGCAAAATTTAATACAAGTTCGTTGTTGCAAATTTAAATCCATTTCTGCAATTGTAAAAAATCGCCAACACACACAGAGATAGATGCACTCTTGGCTACGTAACTTTTGCAAATGTCAAGTTATGACACTAAGATTTAGAGGGAATATCAGCAACACATGTACCAATTTAACAAAAAAACAGAACTCAAATCGGAACGATGGGAGCGCCACACGGTGGTTATCCCGGGAACTTTTTGTTCAAGGTAGTATATAACTGAGACAGTTACACACAGCACGAGAACACATAAAAAGAACACTCACAATAATATCTTGATAATTTCGACGGACTCGAGCTCCGTCTTCTTCGGAAGATAAGATATGACTAAGGAAAAGGGTACGCGGTGCAGAGAGAGTATGGGATGAGGGAGAGGGGAAAAACAGGTAGTGGGGGAGGGTTGAAGGAGGGGTATATGGAGGGGGAGAAAGCGGAGCGGGGAACAGGTAGTAGGAGAGGGGTGAAGGAGGAGTTTAGGAGGGGGAAAGGGAGGCCAGAGGGGAGCGGAGATGGAATAAGGAGGATGCGGAAATAGTAACAAGCGACACAGAAAACTAACAATTCATCCACAGATCCCACAACACCCATGACCAAGGCATCAACTCACCAAGTCATCATAAGGGCTTGACCAGTCACAACGCAGGACAAGGATGACAAAATGTATGCGGATGAATAAATTGTCCCACCACCTCGCAAGAAACAAATCCACCTCCATCCATCTCAGCCCCACCCCCCCATTTAGTTAACGACATTTAGACCCGGATGTTGATAAGCTTTACACAGCCATATAAATGCCAATTCCATTATTTTTAATTTTATAGGGTTATCGGATAGGGGAAGGGATGCTAGCACGGAAACATTGTAACAGTGGTTGAAGGGGGTGTTGTGGTGGGAGGCATGTTTTGGGATGGGAAGACCCACGGACGGGGAGGAGGGATTACATGAGGCACGATGATTGTTCACCCTGAGGTTCAGGGGTGTAGAGCACTGGCCTATATAAAATGCCGGGCAGAGTTTGAAAGTCAGAAGATAGATTACATTCTGAGATGTGCATGAGGAGTGGGGGAAGGGCGGGAGAGAGTTAAAAGGTGGGATGGAGAGAGATGGAGTGGTGAAAATAGGACAAGTTTTGCATCTTGCTCGCAAGCACGGAGTGGGTGTGATTTTGGGGGTGGGAGGGGATTTGGAAAGAGACTTGGTGGATTTGAGGAGATCTGATAGGTTGGCGGGCCGTTTGAAGGTAACAGAAGGGCATTTAGGAAGAAGGTTGGACGAAACGTTGTGATTTTTGAGGATGGGGTACAGATCTTTGAGGATGGATTTAAGGGACTGGATGCTAGGGAAGTAGGTGGTGCATATTGAGAAAGGGTGGGAGTCTGTGGTTGAGGGAGGATTGGGGGTGTAGGATTGTTTTAGGATTTTTTTGTGAAAGAGAGAATCTGGGTATCCCCGTTGGAGGAGGGAATGGTGAAGGTTGTTGAGGTATTTGTTGAGGGATTCAGGATGGTTGCAAATGCGGTGTCCGCGGATAGAGAGGGAGTAAGGGAGGGAGCGTTTGATGTGGTAGGGATGGCAGCTTTTAAAATGAAGGTATTGTTGTTTGTTAGTAGGTTTAGTATGTACGGAGGTTAGAAATTTGTTGTTAGTTAGGGAAATATTTACATCGAGGAAAGTGATCTATGATGATGAGATGTTGGAAGTGAAAGAAAGAGATGAGGAATCATTAAGTTGGGAGATGAAGGAATTGAGGGAGTCTATGTTATGTGGCAATAGTAGAAAGATGTCATCAATGTACCGGAGCCACAGAAGGGATTTAAGAGGGTAACTGGAAAGGAACTTCTCTTCCAGGACACCGAGGTGGAGGTTAGCACACGATGGGCTGAATCTACTTCCCATGGCACAGCCTTTGATTTGGAGGTAAAAATTGTCATTAAAAGAAAAAGAGTTACGGGTGAGGATGATATTAGAAAGGTCAATGAGAAAATCGGTGCTTGGAGTTTGAGAGCTAGGGCGTTTGGAGATTAAGTGGCGTAGGGAAGCAAGGCCTTCTTCGTGAGGAATGGAGGTGTATAGGGATGTGACGTCAATTGTGGCCATAATTATCTTGGTGTCAGAAGGGAGGGAAATTGAGTGGAGCAGAGCAGATTGAGTGATACATATATATATATATATACGATATATATATATATATATATGACGATATACGACGATATATATATATATATGTACATATATATATATACGATATATATATATATATATATATATATATATATATATATATATATATATATATATATATATATATATATATATATATATATATATATATATATATATATATATATATATCGTCATCCCACGAAACCCTTGCAGGGAAGAAATAACAGCAGCAGGACAGAAGATGCAGAAGAAGACGAAAGTAGTTAGAAAAGGAACATGGAACGTCAGGACAATGTTGAGGAAAGGAAAATTAGAAAATATTAAGTAAGAGATGGAAAGAGGTAATATAGATGTTTTAGGCTCTGCAAGGTGAGATGGAAGGATAGCAGGGATTACTGGAGTGACAATTATAGAGTGATATACAGCGGCGGGGACCAGAGCCAACGAGGGGTGACCATATTATTAAATAAAAGGGTAGGAAGAAGCATAGTCAACATAGAGCAAACAACAGATGGAATTTTACTCGTAGAGATTAAAGCAGAGCCGACAAACTTGGTCATTGTTCAGGTATACATGCCACCGAGCAACCACAAGGAGGAAGTAGTCAATAGGATGTACGATGAGGTAGAGGATATAATCGCATGTGTTATATCAGGGAAACACTTGATAGTGATGGGGGATTGGAATGCGAAGGTCGGCGAAGGAAGGGAGAGTGGTGAGGTGGGGGACTATGGGTTAGGCACCAGGAATGAACGCGGGGAGAAAGCGATTGAATTCTGCAGGAGACAGGGGTTAGTCATCACCAACACATGGTTTAGACACCACAAAAGCGGTAGGTATACATGGAAAATACCAGGTGACTCAGAAAGGTATCAGTTAGATTATATTATGGTTAGGCACAGGTTTAGGAACAGTGATGAATTCGCACAGTTTCCCAGGAGCGGATGCGGACTCTGACCACAATTTAGTTGTTATGAAATGAAACTTCCGTTTCAAGAAGATAAGGCAAGGGCGGCGGGTTAGGAAATGGAACGTAGAAGCATTCAATGGATTAACGAGGAAGGAGTATCAGCAGACTGTAGAGAAAATAATAGATGACGGTAAATAACTGAGTACAATCGGAGAAAAATGGGAATGTATCAAGCAAGTGATATCGAAATCAGCAAAAGACAATATATGAACCGTTAAAGGGAAAAGGATAAGGAAACCATGGATCACGGATGAGATCAATGCAAAGATGGATGTGAGAAGAAGATGGACGATGTGAACACAGAGTTAGGAAAAATGAGGTACATAGAGTTAAACAATAAATTGAGAAGGGCCACAAATAAAGAAAAAGAAGAATGGTGGAAAGCGCAATTCGAGGATATGGAAAATTTACAGAGGAAGGGTGAAATTGGTGTGCTCTACAACAAGGTTAAGTTATTATCGGGAAGTAAGAAGGCAAGATCTGTGCTAACAGTTAAAGATAAGTGGGGTAAGATAATAGTTGAACCAGGGAAAATCCAAGAGAGATGGAAGGAATATGTAGAAACAATGTATGGTAAAGAACTTAAGCCGACAAGGTTAGACATAGAAAAGGAACATGACGTAGAAGAAGATAGCTTAGGTCCAGGCATACTCGACGATGAAATAGAAAGGGCATTAAAGGAGATGAAAGCAAATAAGGCCGTGGGGTTGGACAACATACCTGTAGAACTGTTGAAATGTTTACGAAAATGCGGGAAGAAGGCCCTATATGGACTGATTCGTAGTATCTATGAAGAAGGATTCTGGCCGGAAGATTTTGTGAGATCGGTGTTAGTTCCTATTCCAAAAAAGGCAAAGGCTTAGTCATGTGAGGATTACAGAACAATAAGTTTGATATCCGACGCAGCTAAAGTTATTCTCATGATCATCAACAAAAGGATAGAGAGTAAGGCAAATGATTACGTAGAGGGTTAATCAGCTTGGGCTTAGAAAGGGAAGAGGTACGCGTGATGCCATTGCAGTAATGAGGTCACTAATTGAGAGGAATATAGAATACAACCAGGACGTTTTTGCCTGTTTTGTAGACTTCGAAAAAGCGTTTGATAGATTGAATTGGGAAAGAATAATGCGTGTATTGCAGAAAATAGGAATGGATTGGAGGGACAGGAGACTGATCCGTAGCCTGTACATGTCTCAGACCGCTCAAGTGTGAGTGGGGAACGGAGAGTCCGGATGGGCAGTGTTAGGAAGAGGGGTAAGGCAGGGTTGCCCATTGTAACCGGTGCTGTTCAACGTATATGTGGAGGAAATGATTAAAGAGGCATGGGAAGAACTCGAGGTAGGAATGAAAGTCGGAAGGGAATTCGTAAAATCGGTTAGGTTTCCTGATGACCAAGCATTAGTTGCTCAGTCAGCCAAGGGGTTGCAAGCATTGCTGAGTGAATTGGAGGTCCAGTGCGATAAATATGGGATTAGAATCAATTTTAATAAAACAAAGGTTATGCGATTTTCCAGAAAGAAAAAGGCTAAGCTAAATATTAAGGTAGGAGGGGAAAAAATAGAGCAGGTAGAAGAGTTTACATATCTCGGAATTGTTTTGGACCAATACGGTCAAAGTGGTAGGGACAGAAGGAGAAAATTGCACTAGGCAAGGAGGCTTTCTCAAGGACGAGGGAGTTGATGACGGGGACATTGAGTAGGGATGTTAAGACAAGACTTGTAAAAACTTTGATATGGAGCGTAGCTATATGCGTGGTCACTGAAGCAGGAAGATAGACGCAGATTGGAGGCTTTTGAAATGTGGTTGTGGAGAAGAATGGAGAAGGTGAAATGGACCGAAAGGAAAACAAATAAGGAAGTACTAGGGATGGTGGGCGATCAGAGGGGTTTGTTGGGGGAAATCCTATGGAGGCAGGAAAAATGGATGATAGGCGTATTGGGCGGTAGGGGAATGTTGGGGAGAATGTTGGGCAAGCAAGGAAAGGGCAGGAACAGGATAGGGATTTGGACGGGATGAAGGGAAGAAAGAAGTACACAGAAATGAAGAGGGACCTGATGTAGATTTAATTGCTGGAATGGGTTTATTTTTGATAGTTGTGCCCATCCAAAAACTTAACATAAGCAGTAGATTACCAAATAATAATAGTTATAATTATATATATATATATATATATATATATATATATATATATATATATATATATATATATATATATATATCGATGATGCGGAAGTACTCACGAGAGCAATATAACTTTAGGACGGCACAATGTTACACAGAATAAAACAGATAACACGTAAAAGGACACACTGTGGATGCTTTCAGCTTTCGACCTACTCCGAGGCCGTCAGGTCAGACTCATAGTCAGACCTGAAGAAGGCCTCGGAGTAGGCCGAAAGCTCAAATCATCTACAGTGTGAGTGTCCTTTTAATTGTTATCTGTTTTATTCTGTGTTATATTGTGCCGTCCAAAGGTTATATATATATATGTGTGTGTGTGTATATATATATATATATATATACATATATATATATATATATATATATATATATATATATATATATATATATATATATATATATATATATATATATATATGTATATATATACACACACACACACACACACACACACATATATATATATATATATATCAATGATTTAGTTACCATTCAATATCCTCTTAACTCTTTTTGTGTAATATATTATTTGAGTCAATTTAGCACCTCAACCTGTATAGCAAGGAAGATAGAACCTTATCTTAGATACAATTTCCATCTAAAACATATCTTCATTCTGTTTCTTTAATTTTTTATAATATATGATAGAAAAACGTAGACGAATAAGAGGATTTGCATTTGCCTATGAAATTTTTTATGCTATTGGATCATTTAAAGATAAGGGAAAGAAGTTTAAATCTTCATTTTGTAACCAAACAGAGAATATTTTTATTCCATATTGTTGCTAAAAACAATTTAATGAATAATTATATTTTATTTTAAATTTTCAGTCTAATGAATACATTTAAAACAGTCCTAGAAAATTTGACAGACCTGCTAGAAGCCATTTCAAAAAGTCAGCAGGCATTGAATTCATTGACAGCCACTTTTTCCAGTCTATTGGCCCTTTATGAATTTGACCTTCATCATTTTATTGCTAATTTTATTCGGGAGATCACACCTAGAAAGCTTATGAAGATCATAATGGCTGTTATAACAGAAAGAGCAGGTGAGAGTTACCAAATTTAATTGTTGATTTTAAGTGTGAAGCAGTAGTGAAAAAGTATGGTCCAGCATTTCAGTTCATTAAATTAACGAATACATGATATTTGATTAATTAGTATCCTGTAATCCTCTAGTAGGGTGTCTGTCAGGGAGTGAATATAGACCTGGCCAATTTTGACCTGAATATTTTTACCACTACCTTCATCCGACAATATTGTTTTTATATATTAACATATGTAGAAAAAAGTAATTCCTTTAAATTTTCTGTTCTTTACTTCATTTTTGTAATTCTATTCACGTTATTTCTCCCACCAAAGTATGATTGATACATTTTCAATATCACTGCTGAAGAGATCCTTCCAATTAATGGAAAAAGTTAATCTGTAACTTACTTTTCCATGAAAGATTCCTAGAATATCTTCCATCATATATTTGAAATGCTACTAAGGTTATGATAATAATATTTAATGAAACTAGTACCTCTATGCTGCCTGTAATCCAATTTAATATTCAATCTAACTCTCGGGGAATCCTATATCCTAGTGGTATATTCTAAACGAGGCCTAGTTAGCAAAAGATAACATTTTTATTTGATGTATTTGTCACATATACCCAGCACTTGTCTAATGAATCTTAATTATAATTAACTTTTCCATATGTGTTTTTCATCCATAATAGGTCATTAGTAAGGGTAATGCTAAAGGATTTCATTGAGTCTACTCATTCCATTTTACTATTTCTGACACAGTTGATGTTTCAAAATGAATTGTTCTTTTTCTAAAAATTCATCCCAAAGCACATTTTGTAGTTTAATTCTAATTACCAAGGGTTTCACCAGCATGTATACTATCTGACAGAGCAGGTGTGACATCAGGATTATCTTGGTAAATCTCTGCATCATTGGTAAATAATTGTATTGTATAATTGTAATAAATATGTATAATAATAACAGTTCCCTGAATTGACTTTAATTACATTATCTCATATACCATCTTTGAATATTCATTGTCTCAATAGACTTAGGCATAATTTACAGGTATCTTGAAATGTTATTAGAATTAGTCCAATTTCATCATATTATATAATCTGATACTTTAATTATATTTTTCATAAACATTATGCAAATTATGTCATGCTTATTTTACATAAATATCCATTTTTTCATAATGTATAATGTTTATCAAAGTCTAATGTATGTATCCTAAATTTAAAAAAAATAATGCCAATGAGAGTTTGCTGTGAGTTGAGTCTCTTAGAAAGTAATGTCCCTCAATCTTTAGAAGAACCTTTTCGAACGAACTATTATAGAAAATACAGATATTGATGTCATGAACAGTCTGTATTTGAAAAAGTAGTCATGGATAAAGATGATGTAAGAAGACCTAAAGTTGATGCAATACATTGAAACCTAGTCCTACTGTTAAATACATTATATGAAAATTGATACTATTTTTTCTTGATTTTGCATGACTACTCTCTCATCATGCCCAAATTTAACCAATTTGTTAAAGAGGACTTGGTTTATTTGGTGATAATTATATCAATAGCAATAATTGGGAAAAGAGATGGGGCCTTCTAAGTAAAAAATACAAGCTGTTTAGTAACATTCTTCTAAATGGAAGTTGCAAAAGAAAAGCTCAAGACATATACCTTATTAGAAAGCTTCTTTCTCCTTTCTATGAAGTTTCACTTTATGTAACCAGAAAAAAGCTTACTAATCGTCCACAGTAAATTCTAGGACATTTGAGTATTTAGAAAAAAACTCAAAAGTTTCAAGATTGCCTTTGAAAAATTGGGTTTAAGGTGTCTGATAGGGATTTGGAACTCATTCCTTAAAGAATAATTCAAAAATGCCTAAATATCCTAAATTCAGAATTTATAATTTTTTTTCTTTGCAGGGGCCGTGAAAGGTGCATATCCTCAGTATATACGCAGCTTACCAGGGAAAACATTTTTAAGATGCACTTCCCTAAACTTTGCAGGTAGCTTGATATATTCATCACTACTACTAGCATATCAGTCATATTATTGCCTTTTGGTTTTGTACTGCACTGTTTATTCTGTCAATTTGTTTTTTCTTCTCATCAAATATTCATATTTTTATTAATTATCTATACATTTATCTGCAAAGCCTAATCATATCTGGGCCTCAATGTCATTCATTAATTATGGAAGGTTTAAGTGGACAGTTGTACATTTGTTTCATGCAGGATAGTAAGATATTTTGTTTTTCCACATACATTCTGTTATTTAAGGCCTGGGTTTTGACTTTGTCCAATATCCAAAAGACCAATGTGGCTCATCTCTTCTTCTGACTATGCATGCCATGGAACATACTGTTCCTATTCTCTATGCTACTATATGCTTTCTAACCAACTGTCCCCTCTTCTTGTGTGTCTTGTCTATTTCCCCTTTGGTGGGTGGAACAGCTCCCTAAAAGCTTTCCTTTGGCAAACGATTCAGAGCACTTGGGCGTTTTAAAACATCATAGATCTCCGTGAAAACTAAGTTTCATTGGTGGTGTAATTGGTAGCACATCCGTCCGGCAAGTGGAAGGTCCGGTGTTCAAATCCTGGTTAAGGAAATATTTTTACATTCGTGATCTTCTCAAAAAACCATCTTCCCCACATGTCCTGTGTTCGCCTTTTATGTGTTTTCCTATCCCCTTTCCTTTACCTATTTCTATGTTTGAATGTATCTATTTCTATATATAATATTAAAATATATATATTATATAAAAATATTATATATATATATCATATCGTATATATATATATACATATATATATATATATATATATATATATATATATATATATATATATATATATATATATATATATATAATATATATATACATACATATATAAAAAACATAGACAGTAACACAGCACGAGAACACATAAAAAGAACATTCACAATAATATCTTGATAATTTCGACGGACTCGAGCTCCGATTCTTCAGAAGATAAGATATGACTCGGATACTCGGTAATATACATATGTATATAAAACCATAAACACAGTAATCAACCCGAAGGTCAGTTTAGTAGGTGATGGTAGAGCTCACCCATGTACCAAGCCCGACGATATTCACACATCAGGGTAGGGGGACCAGTACCTTTCCCTGTGCCGGTTATGGTTTCCCAGGAAGATCTGGTACCCGAAAATCCACTAGCTTGGGTGGAGCTACAGGTGCCCAAAGTGCATATGTACATATGGTTTATATATATATATATATATATATATATATGAATACTTATATTCGCTATATATATATATAAATAAAGAAATAAAGAAATAATAACCATCTATATATATATACTATATATAATTATAGATGGTTTCTTCGAAGTAACACGGAAGTGTTGAATAAAAAACTTAAACAGTAACACACAGCACGAGAACACATAAAAAGAACATTCACAATAATATCTTGATAATTTCGATGGACTCGAGCTCCGTCTTCTTCGGAAGATAAGATATGATTCTATATATATATATATATATATATATATATATATATATATATATATAGCTTATATTGATGAGTACAAGTGTTTTCATAATAGCATTTGAACATTTAATGGTTTTTTGTTTTCTTTATATTTTCAGATTACCATTCAATATTGGATTCCAATATCTTTTCTGATAGTAATTCATTAATTACCATAGGATGCAAAATGATGGGTGCATTTTCTTGTAAAAATGGTGGGCCTTCTTTTTTAAATTTACATTTGCTCTTAAATTATTATTGTTAAAACAATGTGTATCCTAATTTTGGTATTTTCTTTTTTTTTGTTTTTTCATTTTATGTGGTCTTTTAAAATTATTTCAGGTCCATATAATCCTCAACAGATTGAACTAATAACCTACTTTCTGGAAGAACTTCCAACTAAAATGAAAGAAATAGTATTTCCTATAAGCTTTCAAATGGTTAGTAAATAATTCATGAAAGTTCTGAGGAATTTGTAAAATAAGTTTTCTGTGCTGATAATAAGCTTTAGTTTGTCGTTCAGGCAAGGGTTACAAACATTGCTGAGTGAATTGGAAGTTTAGTGCAAGAGATATGGGATAAGAGTCAATATTAATGAAATAAAACAATGTGGTTTTCTAGAAAGAGAAAAGCTAAATTAAATGTTGTTTTAGGATAAAAACTAGAATAGGTGAGAATATTTATTTATCTCAGAAATGATTTAACCAAAGGGTCAAAGTATTAGGGACAAAAGAAGAAGAAATGCTTTAGCCAAAGAAGCTTTCAAAAGGAAGAAAGTATTTTACAAAGAGGACAGGGACATTAAGTGAAGATATTTAAAAACAAAAGGAATGACAAATTAATGTCTATAACTACTATAGTATTCTTTTAAAGATTATTTTTAATATCCTAAGGCTGAAATTTTCAATATGATTTAGACTGTGAAAATAGATGCGTAATGGAATAATATGTTTAAATTGCATTAATAAAAAATTTATCTTTTTCAGCTGATGAACTACCTTTATTTGCCCATAAAGAGACTGGCTATTAGTAATTATTTCTTAAAACTTACATTGAGCAAGCTTGAAACTATTATGATGGATCATGCAAATGATGCTGAAATTCTGCAGATATTTTTGTCAGTCCTGGAAGGTTAGTTTTTGCTAAATGTTTTAGATTTAATATTTACTCTAAATTATGCACATTTTAAAAAAGACTTTCAGAAATATAATTCTCTGAAATGTAGAAAATGGACTTATTTTTAAAGAATTATTTCTTTGTGACCTTTGTGACCACCATGAGAGAATTGAATTTTTTTCATAAGCCTGATGGAACATAAAATGGAAACTGACCCCATAGTAATATTAAATTAATACCTGAAAACTTTTGAGTCTCCAATGAAAATACAACATTTAAAAATAATTTGTGATTCCAAGAATTGGAATCAAAATATATATATTGCTATATTTTTAGCTTTTTGAATCCATACTATATAGGACCTTTTCTCTTTCTGTATATAATATACATTATGCATAATTTAAAAAATCCTCTATTTTAAAATATCAGTGAATCTTTTGGAATAATTTCTATAAGAATCAATAATTGATTCAATTAAAATACTGTGGTGCAATGACTTTTTGACTTAGTCATCAGGGTTATGCAAACCTGCTTTTGTTTATATCATATTTCTAAGCCCATTTCATACATAATTCTTAATATAAAATGTAACCAGAAGAAATCAATCTTATGGACTAATGGGATACAGGCATAATTTGACCTAGAAGATGCAAGTTTATATATCAACAAACAAACTTCAGTATAATTTCCTGTACCAATCATATATTATGGTTTTCCCTGTTACGATATATGGTAATATCATTTTGAGCTAGTAATGCAGAGAGATTTAATACTTCCTAGAATGTATTTTCTAAAAATTCCAATATAAATTCATATAATGTATCGCATTTTGATATTCTTAAATAAGGTACTATTATAAAATTTGTGTGATAAATTCTTTGGGATACTGCCTTTCTGATAATATATTGCATAATTTCCCAATATAAACTCATTATTTATTAGCACTCAACCTCAAGTAGAATGACATGACTATAAAAACATAGGACATGATTACATTTAATACATATTTTGATAATAACAATATGATAACAGAAACTAAGCAATCCATAGCAATTCAATATTGGTATACTCACCTGAGAACTGAAGGTATATATATATATATATATATATATATATATATATATATATATATATATATATATATATATATATATATATATATATATATATATATATATATATATATATATATAAACACACAAACACTAAGATAATAAATATTGCACACACAGAAACATAAAAGAAGGACACTTACAGTAGATCATTGTACAGACATTGTAGACATTGTCATCAGATTCTGATGACGACGGCCGTGCTGTCGAAACGTAAATATCTACTGTAAGTGTCCTTCTTTTATGTTTCTGTGTGTGCAATATTTATTATCTTAGTGTTTATTTGTCGCCGGAGAGCATCATTTTCAAGATTATATGTATATGTATATATATATATATATATATATATATATCTGTTCTAATATTTTATGAAGCTACAGATTCATGATGGAAAACTACAAAAACCCAACCACTGCAAGTTAAAAATTCAAAAAACACAAAGGAGAGGCTTTTAGAGACCTCCTCATGACTCATGGTAGAGTAGTACAAGGTACGAATTAAATGGCCATTGTCTAGTTTAACGATTATTTAAAAATACCTGGATGAAAGTAAAACATGGAGGAATCATAATTAATAATATTTTTTAATGTGGAACTTGCAATGTTCTGCATCCATGTGAGGAAATTTTTTGCCCTTTTAACAATAACTGCTGGAATCATTTAGCAGCAGTGATAACAATTTTCTAGAATTTTGTGAATAAAAATATTAATATACTTGGAATATTTATTAATTTTTTTTATTATTAAATTTTTGATTTGGCATATTTGGAATGTAAGTGATCCACTTTCTTTGTATGTGTATTAGCATTAAATTATATTATAATTTTCTATTTCATCCAAGTTTTATTTAAAAATTCTAATTTGAAAAATCAGAGTGGATTATATACTTTATAGGTCTTATGGGCTTGGAAAAATGGCACTTACAAAAATTATTGTGTAAGATTTCCTATCCCATATTGACTTTCTTAAAATATTTTATTAGTGTGGTGTTATCACGGAGATATTATTTATATCAGGATATTATTCTTCAACTGTTCTGAAATATTCTGTTTTATTATGTGTAATGCCAATAGAAATGATCTTCAACCTAGTAATAGTTCTTAAACATGTTCTCTAATTTGGTACTCTTAATGAGTTAAATTTTGCCCACTGGTATAAAATGTCAAAGTTTGATTTATAATAATTACTGGCAGAATGAAATATTATTTATATTTTCCTCAAATTAGAGATTTAGTAAAATAACTACAGCAGTATTATATATGATTTGATAATAAGGCAAGATGAATGTACATTGTTTGCCACCTAATATTTTTGTTAACTCACTGCTCTTAATGACACGTATTACTAAGATTAGGGAAAGAAAATATTATTGAGTTATTTTCTGGACCTTTTTATGACCTGGCGACATTTCAATGATGTAATAACTAGCTTTGTTTAGCAGATGACTCAACTAAAAGTTACTGTCACAGCATATTCCAGAGTTTTTGAGTTTTCCAAAATGCATTGGTACAAGTTCTTTACTGTAACATATTCAACTCATATAAGCATTATTACCAGGCAAACCTTGCACTGTTTCCCTTGCGTTTTTTGATTGAGCTTATCATTTTGTTTGGTATCACCTTACTCCACATCAGTACCTAAGAGTAGCCACTGAAGGGTATCCTGAATTATTTAATATAGCTAAGTCTTATATAATAAGCACCAAACGAAAGTGTATGTTGTATAATGAGCAAAGAATATGAAAAAAATGTCTTACCTAGCAAGCAGCATTTATTACAAGTCATATGAAGATAGGAAGTCCTGGATTATATGAATGCTATATGTATCTGTTCAAGAACTATTCCATTAGCATCTTAGTATCACTTGCAAATGATTGGTTTTCCAAATAATTCTTCAGTCATTTTATTTGTAATTTTTATTTCAAGAGTGTTACTTTTACAAAAAGTCATTCAAGGAAAAGTTGGCAGCCACAATAATAGCTATAACAGAATAAGTTAACTCTACAAATAAAAAGTAAAATCTTTTGGCAACTGTAATAAGGTACAGATAAATTAGCATTAAAAATTTTTCGTCTATATCATCAGAAATTGGTAATAACATAAAAAAATAATAATATTAGGAACATCAGAAGCTTCAAAGAGCTTAATGTGATGAAAAGGTACTTCTATAGGTTAGTGAAAAGCAATTGTAATGGGACAACATTTTTTGTAACAGGGTAGAAGTGATTTTTACTGACCTCATTAAGGAAATGGTCAAAGAATGAGCATTTAAGGGAAGCAATAAATGATTCAATAAGCTTTAACATAAGAACCAGTATTCAATTTATTCAGTAGGAGTGAATTAGAATGATCTGGTATAAAAAAGCAGAGAATTTCATGATCAATTTCAAGATGTTCATAGATAGGAGTACATTTTTATTGTTTCTTCAGGGAAAAAATTCAAAAGCTAATATTTACTGTAGAGGAGAATACACTGACTGAAAAAAATAATTAAAAACTATCTTGTTATTACACTTATGCTGGCGCAAGTAACAATTCATAAGTTAGTCAACTTCTGGTTTATCATTGAAAACTTGAGCCTTTAATAACATATAAAGTCCAGAAGAAGATATTTTTGATTTATTTTTGGCAAAACAAGTTTGCATACCAGATTGGTCCATTTCATGATAAAAATGATGAATATGATTCTTATTATTCTAAAATGTATGCATGATTTTTTATAATAAACTTTTATGTAAATTATTAGAATAAACTAGGAAATAAAAGTTTGAGTTTTTACTGAGTTAATGAACAATTATAAGACAGTTCTATGGTCAGAGTTAGAAAATTATCTCCAAAACCTTACCTAAAGTAGAATATTTACCCGCATGCTAGAATGTTGCTTCAAGAGAATACAAAATGGGATTAGTTGAAATGTTAAGAGAAAACCAGTCAATTGACTTTTACCAAAAAATGGCCTCAAAAAGGGCATTTTGAGAAATCAAACCAAACTCAATGATATCTCCATCTAACAATGTATTAAGTCAAGCAAACTATATTACATATGACATAACTAATATAAAAACTTGTATTTTAAAATTTTTCAGGTGTAGCCTCAAAGGCTGACATAAATCCATCTGTTAAAATAATAGTCATCAATGCTTCAGAATTCTATCTGAAGAAACTTCACAAGAGAATACTAGAGAGGCAAGTTCCTCTAGCAATATCAGTGAAAGTTTTTCAACTGCTGGGTTGTCTTCTGAAGGTATTAAATTTAACATTTGTTGCTTTAATGTGATATATCTGACTATCAAACACTTTGAAAAGTTATATGGATGAAATAACAAAAAGTGTGATAAGTTTATATTCATGATAATGAACATTTAATAAGCCACAGGCTTGATGCCAAAACTTTTCTTACTTTCTCAGTGGATATAACACCTACAGAACCAGCCTAATGAAGTCACAGAAACTCTTATTTGTCTTATTCTGAATGTTCATAACTTAATATTTCCCTGATTTTAAATGGCACTTTCACTTATTGGTGTATTCTTTGGCAGAGTTAAAGTTGTTAGGAATTGAAATCAATTACTTAAAGAGGGATTCTAAATAATTTTCTCCACACCAAATGAGTAAATTAGATTTCATATTTAGCCTATGGGTGGCAGTTATTAAATTATACCAGAAAGCAATTTTTCCCTGCACTTTTTAAAAATTTTATATATCCTATTAAATAAAACAACATAAAAAGCTAGAAAGAAGAAGAAACAAAGATGCTATACTCCAAAATGATGAATATATACAAAACAAAATCACACAATTTAGTAATTTTTTTCATTAAATATATATAATTTTACAGAATAAATTATATGGATAACAGTTGTCCAGGGGTACAGCTTTGAACTACTGACTGAAGGGCCTGGGTTTGATTCCTAGGTAACTCTCTCCAAGAATACTCAGCTTTAACAAAGTAATGTGATTTATTGGGTACCAGATCTCCCTGGGAACTCATAACAGGCACAGGAAAACAGACTGGTCCCCTTGTCTTGATGCATGGATTTTGCATGTCATATAAAAGGCTTTCTACTCTCTTTCTACTCTACTTTCACTTACCAAACTGACCATTGGATTGATTGCTGTGTTTATGGATTTATAAAATGATTTAGGGATGGTATTGCATAAAAGAGGTAATCAGGAGGCTCATTATATAGTTTCATATAAAAACATTGTGATGCTGTATTTTTAACAATTTTGAATTAACATTTACTTTTCTTAAGTTGATTGATTATCAGGGGAACTCTAATGAGATGTATTGATCAAATCATTTTAACTTCATTAGAATAATAAATTTGATATAATGAAAAGAATCAAATTTTCTTTTTAAAACAATCAATTAATATGAATTGTTTTTGTTTTGGCTAACTCCAAAGTATGAGAAAGATATGAAATATTTTTCTTTCTATTGGTAGGATTTAATTATATTACTTTTTGAAAATATTGTAGTAAATTTAGTTTTCACTTGATATGCTAGAAAGTGTATACTTATTTAATAAGTCAATAGTGAACTAAATATCTAAATCATTTCAATTATACTACCAATGTAGCTATATTACAACTGGTGACTTCTTAAACCTTCACTCATGGTAAATGTTTGGGTTTTATGGTTAGTGCATTTAAAAGGTTAGCATATTCATTTCTGTACCTATCATACAAAAAAATGAATTAATCTTATTCAATTTTGATAAAAAATAAATATATGTAAGTACTATGTCAACACATCATAAGGGTTAAGTGTATCATATAGTTACCATAAGTTGCATTTCCCTTATTAATTATAGAATTATTTTTGAAATCATGTAGCAAAGGATCATTTTTTGTAAACAACACTTAAAAAGAGCAAGGAATTTTAGCTCCAATTACTTTTCAAGGAAACTTGAAAACATTGTATTTTCTAGATCAATTGGTAAATTACACAGGGTACAACAATATGTCTTCCTTTTTGAAAGCATTTTGCATTTGAAAAAATGAAGTGATATTGCTAATCCCTGTACAGTATAGAGATCAGTGTAAAAATATTTTTAAAAATATGTCAAATTATTTTCAGATTAGTTTGAAACTTTTTGACTAAAAATCAGTCAAAGCTAGAATTGATTTCTTCCTTAAAATTTCTCTAAATTGGATAACAGTTATAATTCCATTTCAAAACAAAATCTAGTTCTGGGTATTCAAACCACCATAAAACACTTAAATTAATCGAAAATGATATATATTTCTTTAGCTTGTTTTGGTTTTCATATGCTCTAAACATTTTAAGGCATCTAGGATATACTTAAACTTAAAAAGGCAATTACAATGCGTATGTCTTATACATATTCATTGAATCTTTTATTTTAGAATAAGATGCAAAACCATGAAAAGTATACTGCCCCATCTAAAGTTTACATTTGTCTCAGGTTATTCTTCATGCCAGTCACTATTTATTTCAATATGGTTATGTCTATTGACTTTTTATAAACTGCTGATAAAAATGTCCTTTGTTCTCTAAGAAATCACTGGCAGCTTTTGTTAAGGTTCATTAAAAAAGATCAATTTTCTCTATGAAAATACTAATCTAAGATAAATCAATAGGCTTTAGGGCATATTTTGGAAAAAAAGAATGTTGATTAAAATTGCCAAAATTTAAAAATTTGAGAAATGTATTTCAAATAAATTCCCTTATATCTCTATACTCTTCCATCATTTTCCAATTATTTAATTTATGATTTTGGAATTTTATGACCAAAATACTTCAGTAAAATTATGCTAAAACCTTAAATAAGGTTGGAACTAAAAGAAATTGATCCTTTGTGAATTTATATATAAGAAGCTTATTGAGAATTTAGATGCATTCATTTCTGTTGAAGTTTGATATCTATGAAACTATCTAATGTCAAAAAGAAAGCTCAAATTTAGCTATTCAAGCTTAGATTTGATATTAAAATAAGAATGATTTAGTTAATTTCATGTCTTACATTGGTGTTATTACTCCCTGAAATGCTTTATCATCTCCTACCATCCTAATCACCATCCCATGAGAATGATTCTATATATGTAATATTGGGTTAAAAAACTTTACTTTTTTCTCAGATCATAACCTTTAGTCATGTCAACATAATTTATATATTTATTCCTTCTTTTCTTGGTTGATTCCATTGTTCTTTGATACCCTTATTTTTAGATCAACCCAAAGATAACATGGACATGGCTGCTAAATGCTGACAGGAATCAAATAACAATAAGTGATCTAGTGCTTCATGGATTAGACAGTCCCTATGCGGAGGTGAGGATGGTGATTGCTGAAAACCTATGTCCTATACTTCATCCATTTAGGCATGGCTGTGATGCTGAGCAAAAATCGACCTTGAATATATGGATGAAGTACATCACCAATTGCTGCCCTTTGGTAATTGATTATTGGTCATATTTTTTCATTACATTTTTCAGGTAGCTATAAAGTCATTTGACTAAAGTAAACCATTTGGCTGAAGTTGCACTTACCTTATTTGTCTTATATTAGGCATTGTGTACAGATTGCTCATCTAAGATTAAATGTGTTTTAGGGAGAATCAATAATATTATCAGCAAGCTTTGCAAAAGAAGTGGTTTATTTTATTTAGAGATGATTATTGAACTAAAAGATGATTCAAAACTATCCAATTCCTTCTTAGTATATTCAAGAAACATCTTATAATCATAAATGAAATCGGAATATTGAAAGAAGCGATGTTTATTCTGGTCTATATTCTTTGGTTGATCTTCTTCATATTGAAATAGTAATCAATGTGAAAAACTCACTAGTAATTTAAAGCAGGAGTGTTACACTATTTTTTGCACACTTATATGAGAATTTTTAGGTTATAACTAAGATTGTTATTCATTTAAAAAAATAATTACTCTCATATTACATAAGTTTGAAAGATAAACCCAATAATGGTATTTCAGAACGAGAAATATAAATCCTTGAACCCATGGTGAAAGGCAGCGGTTTCAACTTTAGGCATTCATGGGGCAGACCGAGAGGGTCCACCGAGCCTCAGCTGCCACAGCCTACGCACGAAAGTGCACGGTATTGGTTGCAGAACTGTGATGCGGAAGGCAACGGGAGACAGCTACATTAGTCTCCCTAGAAGATGCAGCCTTGCATTCAAAATATGATGTGATGGTACTCCTCACGGTAAAATCTTCCGGAGGTAAAATAGTTACCCAATCGAATCTGCGGATGGAGACTACTGGAACGGGAACATCAGTGAAGGTCGACAAAATCAGGAAAGGGATGTTGAACATGAGATCATTGGTGGTATGCGGGATTTCGGAAAATGCTAAGAAGGAGATGGACAGATTGGGAGTCGGCATTCTGGAAGTGAGCGAGATTAAGGGGGTCGGGGCCGAAGGCTTCTGGAACGAAAGATATGCTCAGATAGGTGATATGCTCAGGAGACGAGCAGATAATTACAGGAGTGGACATCATATTCAAGAAGCCACAATAAACAAAGGAATTCCATAAGAATGCAACCCTTTGCCAGTACCATTCAACGTATATCTAGAAGAAGCAATAAAGAATGCTCAAGAAATGGGCATCAAAGGAGTCAAGGTACATGGCGAATATAATAACATGCTGTGGCTTGCAGACGACATCGCCATAGTAGCAGAGACGCAAAAGAACCTGCAAGCAAGCGATACCATCGACCAGGTATTTCGGGAATATAATATGAGTTTCAACAAGGAGAAAACGAAAATCCTTGTGTGTGAAAGAGAGAAGCTGAATGCAGATATCACAATTCAAGGAGAGAAACTAGGGAAAGTGAAATCCTTCATCTATTTGGTCAGCAGTATAACTAGGGATGGAAGGAGCTTGACCTACATCAGGCGAAGAATAGCCCAAGCAAAGAAAGCGTTCATTGAGAAGAGGAATATACTACGTTCAAAGAACATGAGATTACAAACAAAGAAGCAATTCTTCAAAATAATAGTGTGGAGCTCTACCGATCGGATACATGGAATATTGGAAAAATTGACCTGCGAAAAATAGAAGCATTTGAAACGTAGTGCTGGAGAATGCTGAAGACGTAATGGACAGGCAAAGTGAGGAACCATGGAAAAGCAGAAGAGGACATGACCAAATGGAGAGCTCCACGGCAAAAAAGTAGAGGGATTGGACATGCCTTGAAGCACAATGGAATGGTTAGATGAATCAAACATAAAAGAAGGAAATATTGAAGGAAGTATTCATCGAGGAAAGCCAAGAGGAAAGTACATAGGGCAAATCAAAAAGGACGTAAATCAGGGAACCTATCAGACGGTGAGGGAATTAAGACGAAATAGGGAAGAATTGGGGGCTGCGTTCTGTTTGAAATATGACTGACCAGACGCAACAGATGATTCAAGGCCGGGACGACCTTCAATCAACGACCTTGTATCGACGACAGCATTGATCGTGTGCGGTCCCCTGTCCTTATCGATCGTCTAAAAATAGTTCAATGGTAGCTGATGAAATGTATTTAGGAAAATCAACACTACGCACTATTTTATCCGAATATTATGGAGGGATCCTTCACCATGACAATGCACTTGCACATTTAGCATTGATTATTCGCCAGTTCCTGGCAACAAATTCAATCACCATTCTTAAGCGTCCTCCTTATTCGAAATATCTCGCCCCCTGCGACTTTATCCTATTACCAAAATAAAAAAACGCGATGAGGGGACATCACTGGGAAAATGTGGGCACCATAAAGCAAAAAAACAAAAAGTCAAGCCTAGCACTTCTAAAGGTGCTTAAAACAGTTGAAAAGAAGATGGAATAAGTACATAGCAACAAATGAAGAGTAATTTTCAAGAAACTGTAACAGTAACTTTAACGGAGTCACCCGCTATGTGTGCATTATAATGCACACATAGCGGGTGACTCCGTTAAAGTTACTGTTACAGTTTCTTGAAATTTGTCTAAGGTATGAACAGCCTAAGTGTTTCAAATTGTCTTTATTAACATCGTGGACTGTGGCGCGTCGCGCACGACTTCGAATGCCTGTGACATTGTATGTACGGTATTTCGTCATAACATCTTGTTCCTTTAAAGCCCCCAAAATTTCAGAGTGTAAGAGGACGTCTCGGTAGCTTAATTGGTTAAATTGGTTAAAAAATTGGTTACTCGGCCGTATATCGAGGGATCCGGCTTCGAATCCCGGTCAAGGCGAATGATTTTTACTCTCTGAAATGGTTGCATTAAAATGGAGAGTATTTTGAAGGGGACAAAATTGATGCAGACTGAATTTTGAAAAATAAAGTAATAAGGGTAATAAACCGGTGAAGGTTAGTTTTTGGATGGACACAACTATCCCATAATAACTTGCGACTCCAAAAGAAACACAATCGAGCAACCTACTCTACATCAGGTCCCTCTTATCTCTGCGTACTTCCTTCCTCCCTTCATCCCGTCCAACACTTGCATCCTGTTCCTGCCCTTTCTTCATTTGATTAACATTCTCCCTTCTATTACCGTCTTCCCACTGCCACCCAAAATGCCTTTCATCCATTTTTCCTGCCTCCATAGGATTTCACCCAACAAACCCCTCTCCTCGCCCACCATCCCTAGTACTTCCTCATTTGGTTTCCTTTCGGTCCATTTCACTTTCCCCATTCTTCTCCACACCCACATTTCAAAAGCCTCCAATCGGCGTCTATCTTCCTGCTTCAGTGACCACGTATATAGCTACGCTCCATATCAAAGTTTTTACAAGTCTTGTCTTAACATCCCTACTCAATGTCCCCGTCATCAACTGCCTCGTCCTTGAGAAAGCCTCCTTGCCTAGCGCAATTCTTCTCCTTACGTCCCTACCACTTTGACCGTGTTGGTCCAAAACACTTCCGAGATATGTAAACTGTTCTACCTGCTCTATTTTTTTACTCCTATTTTAATGTTTAGCTTAGCCTTTTTCTTTCTGGAAAATCGCATAACCTTCGTTTTATTAATGTTGATTCTCATTCCATATCTATTGCACTGGACCTCCAATTCACTCAGCAATTCTTGCAACCCCTTGGTTGTCTGAGCAACTAATGTTTGGTCATCAGCAAACCTAACCGATTTTACGAATTCCCCTCCGACTTTCATTCCTACCTCGAGTTCTTCCCATGCCTCTTTAATCATTTCCTCCACATTTTCGTTGAACAGCACCGGTGACAATGGGCAACCCTGCATTACACCTCTTCCTAACATTGCCCATCCGGACTCTCCGTTCCCTACTCAAACCTGAGCAGTCCGAGACATGTACAGGTTGCGAATCAGTCTCCTGTCCCACTAATCCATTCCTATTTTCTACAAAACACGCATTAATTTTTCCCAATTCACTCTATCAAACGCTTTTTCGAAGTCTACAAAACAGGCAAAAACGTCCTGGTTGTATTCTATATTCCTCTCAATTAGTGACCTCATTATTGCAATGGCATCACGCGTACCTCTTCCCTTCCTAAACCCAAACTGATTAACCCTCTACGTAATCATTTGCCTTACTCTCTATCCTTTTGTTGATGATCCTGAGAATAACTTTAGCTGCGTGGGATATCAAACCTATTGTTCTGTAATCCTCACATGACTAAGCCTTTGCCTTTTTTGGAATAGGAACTAACACCGATCTCACAAAATCTTACGGCCAGAATCCTTCTTCATAGATACTACGAATCAGTCCATATAGGGCCTTCTTCTCGCATTTTCGTAAACATTTCAACAGTTCTACAGGTATGTTGTCCAACCCCACGGCCTTATTTGCTTTCATCTCCTTTAATGCCCTTTCTATTTCATCGTCGAGTATGCCTGGACCTAAGCTATCTTTTTCTACGTCATGTTCCTTTTCTATGTCTAACCTTGTCGGCTTAAGTTCTTTACCATACATTGTTTCTACATATTCCTTCCATCTCTCTTGGATTTTTCCTGGTTCAACTATTATCTTACCCCACTTATCTTTAACTGTTAGCACAGATCTTGCCTTCTTACTTCCCGATAATAACTTAACCTTGTTGTAGAGCACACCAATTTCACCCTTCCTCTGTAAATTTTCCATATCCTCGAATTGCGCTTTCCACCATTCTTCTTTTTCTTTATTTGTGGCCCTTCTCAATTTATTGTTTAACTCTATGTACCTCATTTTTCCTAACTCTGTGTTCACATTCTTCCATCGTCTTCTCACATCCATCTTTGCATTGATCTCATCCGTGATCCATGGTTTCCTTATCCTTTTCCCTTTAACGGTTCATATATTGTCTTTTGCTGATTTCGATATCACTTGCTTGATACATTCCCATTTTTCTCCGATTGTACTCAGTTATTTACCGTCATCTATTATTTTCTCTACAGTCTGCTGATACTTTTTTTTCGATACAGTTTTGTTACTTTTTTCTTGATACTGATACATTTTTCTTCGGTTGCACTCAGTTCTTTACCGTCATTCATGATTTTCTCTACAGCCTGCTGATACTCCTTCCTCGTTAATCCATTTAATGCTTCTACATTCCTTTTCCTAATCCGCCTTTGCCTTATCTTTTTGAAACAGTCGTTACATTGCACAACAACTAAATTGTTGTCTAATTCCGAATCCGCTCCTGGGAAACTGTGCGAATTTATCACACTGTTCCGAAACCTATGCCTAACCAGAAAATAATCTATCTGGTACCTTTCTGAGTCACCTGCCATTTTTCATATATACCTACGCCTTCCTTCACCCACCGTCGCATTCAAATCCCCCGACACAATCAAGTATTTCCCTGCGGGAACACAGATTATATTCGATCGATTATATTCTCTAACTTATCGTACATCCTATCGACTTCTTCCTCCTTGTGATTACTCAGTGGCATGTATACCTGAACAACGACAAATTTCTTCGGTTCTGTTTTAATCTGTACGAGGAAGATTCTATCAGTTGCTTGCTCTATGTTGACTACGCTTCTTCTTACCCCTTATTTAATATTACGGCAACCCCTCGTTGGCTCTCGTCCCCCCTGCTGTATATCACTCTATAACTATCACTCCAGTATTCCCCGCTATCCTTCCATCTCACCTCGCAGAGACCTAAAACATCTATATTACCTCTTTTTTTCTCTCGCTTATTATTCTCTACTTTGTCTATCCTCAACATTGTCTTGACATTCCATGTTCCTATTCTAACTACTTTCGTCTTCTTCTGCGTCTTCTGCCCTACTGCCTCTATTCTTCTCCTGAAAGGGTTTCGTGGGATGACGACCGTAGAAGCCTGGCCTCCCCCGCTACCGGGTTCGATACATGGCCCCTCGGGCCGATTCCCGCAGCTGCCAGGACTCAATTTCTCTATATTGGCCATCATAAAAATCTTGGGAATAATAATTGAGGTGGATTCCCGTTGCCTTCCATAATAGTCTTTTAGAGATGACACCATCACTGAATGGCCGCCCCACTGGGGTCAGACGCCTTTGTAGCCGCCTCACTGAGGAACAGACGCTACATATATATATATATATATATATATATATATATATATATATATATATATATATATATATATATATATATATATATATGCGGGTCGCGGTGGTCTAGTGGGTAGAGCGTTGGACTACTGACCGGAGGATCCGGGTTCGATTCCTGGGCAAGGAACTTTGGGCACCTGCAGCTCGACCCAACCTGTGACTTTTTGGGGACGAGTTCTTCCTACAAAACCATAACCAGAACAAGGAAAGAAACTGGCACACTTACCCTGCTAGGTACTGGGAGAACTCTATCTTCACCTACCAAACCAACCGTAAGGTTGACTTTTCGGGTACCAGATTTTCCTGGGAAACCATAACCGGTACAAAGTGTAACCACAACTGGCTCCCCTACCCTGATGTGTGAATTTCACACACCGCCAGGCTTAGTACTGGATGAACTCTAGCATCACCTACCAAACCGACCTTCGGGTTGATTACTGTGTTTTTTATGCTTTTAAAAAATGTAATTTTTCCATGAATATATAATATATATATATGTATATAGAAATATAAATATATGTAATTTATATATTTTAAATACGTATATATATATATATATATATATATATATATATATATATATATATATATATATATATATATATATATATATATATATATATATATATAATATTATATATTTATATGTATGTATATAAATTTCTAATATTTAATTTCTTGGTGTTTCAAAGAAAAAACTTAAATCGAAATATGTATATCAGAGGAAAAAGAACCTTATTGTATTCTATACTTTCAGGATGAGTCTATCACAGGAGTGGAACATAAAGAAAACCACCTGAAAGTTGGAATTCACTGTCTCTCTTTGATTGCAGTGACCTGTCCCAGTCTTACTAAACAAGCATTATTTTTCTTGCTGATTTTGATGAATAACCAATACATTGATCGAGGTAATTATAATGTTTTCAAAATTTTATGTATTTAGATTCTTGCATGAAATACATTACATTTGACAAAACGTTTATTGCTTTTTAAAATATTTTTTGTGATATCTTAATTCCCATTATTAAACAAAGTACAATGTATATATAAGCGAAATTAATATTTTTTTAAAGTTATGTGCATCGTTTTTACATAATCTAAATATCTAATAAATATCATCTCTTATATTTAAATGAAATCAGAATATTTGGCTTACAATTAAATAATATGAAGTTCATGTTTGCTTATGTATTTCAGTTATTAATTACTAATAAATGATTTTTTTGGAATTGTCATTTTACCAATTTAGGTCTAGGGAGAAGGATTTTTGATATGATTGGAAAAAAGTTGCAAGCTGATGGAAAGTTGGTAATGCGTGAATATTTGCTGGACTTGATTGACAAATGGCTCCCACTTAATGATATAAAGGTAATGTTGCCCATTACCTGTTCACAGACATATTAACAATAATTTAATTAAATTCTGTATTATGAAGGTTTGCCTCAGCATCCTAATTTACAAAGACATTTTACATTTGTGTTTTTGAGTCTTTACTAGTTTTATTGGATGAATAGGAACTAAATTTATTAATGTTCAATATTTTTTCAGTAATTTGTTTTTTGAGTTCTCATTGCCAATATGTTTCACCATTAATTCTAGAGATGATAACTATGAAAATGTACTTTTATTTTTTTGAGATTTATCTTTATACATATTATCTGCATATGTTACTAATGTTCTAAAAATCCCAAAATTTTATTTATTAAATGCTTATTTGAGATATTTTTTCGATTGATAATATCAGTCTTGACCTGAAATTTATCATTTAGAGAATGAAAAGTTGCAGCTTTGTTCACTCCACTTAATATTTTTCAATCTTATAACCTACGTCTCAATACATAAAATTATCATCAGATACTTTTTCAAGTTCTACCATTCATATCATACCTTTGGGTCATTAGGCAACTGTATAAATGCATTAGAAGGGATTTTGGAATTCAAAAAGGATTAAAAGGGTACAGTGTTTCAAAGAAAAACTTTTATGCACATTATACAATTTTAGAAAAGTTGTCTTCTTGTCCACTTGAGTCTATATTAAATTTTTCTCTTAGGTTTTTACGTTACATTTTGCTCTTAAAATGTGTCCTTCAGATGATAATTCTAATTATCGAAAAAGCTTTCTTGGTGAGGAGAGATTAAGGTAGTGGGAGGAATTTAAGTTACCTGAAGAAGTTATTGGGGAGATATGGGAAGCAACAGAAAAACCTATCTATTTTATACTAATTCTCTCAAATTTCATCAATTTTTTTCAGTGTCACTGCTAAAGAGACATTCTTATTCAAGATTTAATTTGTAATTTAACCTTTGAAGAATAAAATACTCCCAGCCTAGCTTCTCTTATACTTTGGATAACCATCTAGTTTTTTCAGAACATTATTTTACAAATCTAATTACTCAACACTGCATCCAAACCCCTTTGGTAATCAATCAAACTTTCTGAGGATCCCTTTCTTTAGCTCCATAATATAAATAAGGCCTAACTAATGAAAGATAGCCTTTCTTTTTGACCTTTTTATTATGTTTACCCAATACTTTTCTAATAAATCTGGATTTTTGTTAGCTTGTCCATATATTCCTTATACGTAATATTTTGCGTAGACTTTTAACTTTATACTTTATGATTTTCAAGAGGAGAACATTAAAGAAAGAGATTTTACAAGGTTATGATCCCAAATAGCATATAGGTATTGATGAAAAAGTTTCAGATGAGAGCTTACCAGTGCATTGGTCTAAATTAGAGAAGGTATTGACCACAAAGTGGAGTGGCCAAATTATTTAAAGCATTAAAATAAGAATGATGAGCCCAAAAGATATGAGTTTTTTTGTTCAAGGATCCTGACCAAAATATAATAGATATATCACAAATAATGAAGAATTTCACTCCAATCACTCAAAAGTATAAGAGATTGTAATTTTAAATATATAACATTTTCTGAAAACCTGAGATTTTGAAGAGAATAATTTTTCATCATTAGTTTCCCACACCAACTAAATTTAGAATTTTATTAATTCATTTCATGAGCATATTAATTAAAAGAGCTCCTAAGACATAAATATGTCATTTAATCTTACATAATGTAACACAAAAAATAACCACTTACCTGACACAGTACTCATCCTATGCACTTCCTTTTTATCTGCATCTAAGAGATGTCAAAGATTTCTTGGAAAATTCTTACCTATTTTGAATGACAAATATCTAACCTCTTTTTCCCTAACTAAATGTCTCTCTCGAACTGCAAATAATTAAAAATAAAAGCATCCTGGAATCAAGCAACCTTTTTGGCAGTCTGTCTTGACAACTTTCTTTGATATTAGACTGATATATAATTTCTCTCATTGTAAAACTTGCTAACTGACCAGATGTTCTTCCCTTATCACATATATACCATATTGTTGCCTTCATCCCTTGCTGCCACATCATTTATCACTACAAAAATGTTATCTTTCTTATTTTATGTAACCTGTATCCATCTTACACATTGGCAAATTCATTAGTTGCTTGTACAACTGCATGTACAGATATCACTGTTCATGTAATCCCAACTCCCTGTCTTTACTTTTTGTCCCTTGGTATACAAAATCCTGCAAAATTTCTTACAATAGCTCCTGCTCCCAAAATATCCTTAAATAGCTCCACAAATCTGTCAGCATAATAGGGAAGATTGGCTGAATATAATAGGTGTGAAGCGATAAAGCAACACTTAAACTGACATTCCTTTAGAAAGATGTTAAAATTCATATGATTTGTAAATCATTGAAATCATATCTTAGACTACATATCTAACTGTGGGTTTGAAATATAAAGATGTCAGCCATGGAAGTTGTGATTAACTAGGAAAGTCATTGAATAAGTGGAGAGGATTTGGATTATCATGGAATTGAAAACTTGGTTTGGCAAAGGAGTAGCAAAATCCCATAGCCTCTAGCTACTGCAAATGCAGCTGAGCTGGAAACTATACTGCATTGAATGAGAAAGCATAAAAGACCAAGTATAGACCAAGGCAAGTCATATAGCTTCAAAGATAATGGCCATAATATTAAAAGGATATTCATTATGCCAAATCAAAAATAACCAAGGTACGACCACATATCTGACTCACCAAGATGAATTTCAAACCTCAATCAAGGACAGTGACCACCTCTAGGTACAATATCATGCTAATGGAAAAAGCAGTCTTGAACAAAGTTTTGAACTTTGCAACTCACCATCTTATATCTAAAACCTTGGTCAAATAACTAGTGGCTGAATTTTGAGATGCATTGTTGAAAGAAAAAACCAAACCAAGCAGAAAATGGTGGATTGCTTAAATATTAACTTTCAATTTGCAAAAAAACTCGAAACAATTGGAAGATAATTTAATACCATCCACCCGTAGCATCATGGAAACTACTAAAAGCAACAAACTTGCAATATTCACCAAGCCATATAAAGGGAATTCCATTGTTATTCAGATTTACCTTTATTATAAAACATTTACCAGGATTTCATCTATAGTAATAATTCTGATCAATTAACAAAATATCCAATGAATTCATTTAAAAGAAATATAAATTTGATTCTTCATAAATTTCAACAATTTATTTATTTTAATGAGTGGGATTATTTTAGGTTAAAATATATTTTTATTTTATATTAAACAAATTGTTGCTAGTTTCGATAGTCAGAATTCTCTCTTTGAAATGAATTAATTTGATATTGATACTGAATATGGAAAGATGGTTTAATTATTTAGGCATAAGAAAAAGATTTGGAAAAAAATATTTAGGGAAATATCCCTTTCTTCTAGGGAGAAAAAATATTGAGTGAGTATTATCTTTTTTATTGGTAAAAATTATGAAAAATTGTATATCACTTTCCAGGATTATCCTTTTTGGCTTATATATGAGTCGATTGAGGAATTCTACTTGGACAATGCAGGAATTCTCTTTTCTTCATTATGGCTAGCCAATCATGAAGAATTATATAATTTTTGTAACATATCAAGGAAAAGTATTCATCAAATGCTGGAGGTTAGTTTGGCTGCAATATAAATTATATTATTTAAAAATTATATTATTTGAAAATTAAACAAAAATTGTGATTTCCTTAATCATGGTATTTTTCAGGAACACTCTGCTCTTTCAATTGCTCTGGCAATGAGTCAATTTTTACAGAGTGAAAATGTGGAAGATTTGACCAAGAATAAAGCAATATCTGTGATTGATGAAATTTATAAAGCCCATCCAGATATAAATTTATATGAATTCCTCTCAAAGGATAATAATTCAATCCTATATTATGCTTTCAGAAACATGCATGATGAACAACAGATATCCTCTGTTGCTGGAGACAGCATATTCATTAATTGTTGCCATAAATTATGTTATCCTGAAAGAAGTTCATATTACTCTACCATTGATATGAATTATAAAATATTTGATCAATTATATATGTGGAACAAAGGGGCAAATGGGGTCAGATACATGAATTACCTCCTTGGTGAACTTCCCAGTCATATTCGTAGGGTACTATTTCAACTCGCACATGATGTCATTTATTCACAAATGTCATGTACTGCTATCTCAGCAATGGTAGCACTGCAAACCTATGTGGAATACCTAATGGGTTTTATGCCACTGGTCATAAGGATAAGAGAAAAGATGAATTCTGTAAGTCTAACAACAGGACTTGTTCGGGATGCATCTTTTCTGATGATTAAAATAATGAGGAAATGGAGCTATGCTGAAAATGATACAGTCTTCACACTTTGTTTCCTTTTTCTACAAAAGAATCTACTTGGGTAAGTATTCACTTTTATTGTGTTATTATAAGTATATATAGTAATTATAAGAGTGTGAGGAATGGAAATATATATTTCATCAAGTATATGGTCCTGAAGTTTATAAATTTAGTTGAAATTAATGGCAGCTTAAATAACCTGGAGCCTATCACATAATATATTAAAAATATAAAGAGCATTTTTCTTTCTTTTCATAATCAAGATCAAGTAATACTAGGGTATTACTTGATCCTGATTATGAAAAGTCACAATACAGTAGTCAAGCTTATAGTCCATTTGGTAGGTAATAATTGAGAGTTTTCCTAGTAGAACATGAATTTCACACATCAGTGTACAGTGGCCAGATCTTTTTCCTGTACATTTATGGTATCCGAGGAAGATCTCGTACCCCAATATATAGCTTGGGTGGAGCAATAAATGCCCAAAGAAGCTTATCTATAACCTGGGCCCATCGGTCAGTAGATTAATAATCATTTGTAGATATATTATTTTTTGTAATCTATTGCTGAAGGTAGATTTTGGATAGCCATCACTGTCAAATAAGTATTTTTTATCCCTTACAAAACCCAATCCAGCAACTTACTCCACATCAGGTCCCTCTTCATCTCTGTGTACTTCTTTCCTTTCTCCCTTCATCCTATCCAAAAACCCTATCCTGTTCCTGCCTTTTCTTTATTTGTCTAATATTCTTCCCTCTATTACCATCTTTAACATCCCACTACCGCTCAATATGCCCTTCATCCCTTTTTCCTGAGAAACTGCAGAACTGCAGTTCTGTTTCTACCTCTTCTTGAGAATGGTGGCTGGACCACCAAAAATCCGAATAAATTCCTGTCACAACAACCCCTGAAACCGCTATTGTGGCTCAGATATATTGATGATATTTTCCTTCTCTGGCCACATGGTCCTGATTCCCTGAAAACTTTCATTTCCAACCTTAATGCTTCGTCCTCTATCTCCTTCACATCTACTGTTTCCTCCTCCCAAATCACCTTCCTAGATGTAAACATATCATTTATAGACCATAAATTTCACACATCCGTACATACAAAACCCACAAATAAACAACAGTACTTACATTTCAACAGCTGTTACCCATACCACACCAAATGTTCCATTCCTTATTCCTTTTCCGCAAGGGGACACAAAATTTGCAATGACCCTGACTCCCTAGACAATTTCCTCAAAATTTACACCATTCCCTCCTCAAACGAGGCTATCCTGAATCCCTCCTGAATAAGAGAATCCGTAGACATGCTTACACTCCCAGACCTTCCACCACCGTGAAAAACCACCCTCTTTCAATTTGCACCACGTTTCTTCCTGGCCTAGAATCTCTGCATACTATCCTAAAGGACCTCTATCCTATCCTCAAAAACCACAATTCCACCACCAACCTTTTCCCAAAATGCCCCTCTGTCACTTTCAAACGCCCTGCCAATCTATCAGATCTTCTAAAATCTACCAATCCACTTCTTAAATCCTCGCCCTGTTCCAAAATCACTCCCAGACCCTGCAATAAACCTAGATGCAAAACATGTCCTATTTTCCTAACCAGAATCCCATCCCTCTCCCACCCACTCTTTAACTCTCTCCCACCAATTCCCTACTCCTCGTGTACCTCCAGCAATGTTGTCTACCTACTCAAGTGCCAACTTTGCCCTGCCTTTTACATTGGACAGTGTACCACACCCCTTAATATTAGAATCAATAATCATCGAGCCTCATGCAATAATTCCTCCCTTATTGGTATGCTCCCAATCCCCAAACATGCCTCCGAACACAACACTGCCTTTGACCAATGTTTTAAAGTATCTATCTTAGCATCCCTCCCACACTCAGACCCTCCACTGAAACTCAAAACATTAGAGCTAGCTTTCATCTGGCTCTTGGATTCCTGGAATCGCCCAGGTATTAATATTAGACATTGATTGCCCCCTTTATGCATATAATTTCATCCCCCTCCGCCCCCAACAACTTCCATATCATCCCCACCTTTTTTTAAAATTCCCGCGCCATACACTACCCCTCCAAACCCCTCACCTCGAATGCCTTTCCCCCCTCTTTTCCTTTCTTTTCCCTCCTTTTCCCCTCTTTTTTCCCCCATTTTCCCCCTTTTCCTTCCCACCACTGCTTTCGGGCTCTCCTCTGCATCAGTTCTGTTCCTAATTCCTCTTGAGATAGGTGGTTGCACCGCCAAAAATTCGAGAACTAGTGAGTCCCTCTTTTATATGTTTTAGTTTCTGTGTTTGCTATGACTATTTAGTGAATTTTATTGTGCATGTTCATGGCTTTTCCAAGAAAGTGACTATATATATATATACTCATGAAAATGATGCTCTCTGGCCGTGCCATCGAAACGTAAATATCTACTGTAAGTGTCCTTCTTTTATGTTTCTGTGTGTGTAATATTTATTATCTTAGTATTTGTGTGTTTATATATATATTCACTTTCCCGGAAAAGCCATGAACGTGCACAATGAAACTCACTAAATAGTCACAGCAAACAAAGAAACCAAAACACACAAAAGAGGGACTCACTAGTTCTCGAATTTTCGGTGGTGCAACCACCTTTCTCAAGAGGAATTAGGAACAGAACTCATATATATATATATATATATATATATATATATATATATATATATATATATATATATATATATATATATATATATATATATATACACTTTTTTGGAAAACCCACAAACGTGTAATGTAAATTCACTGATAGTCATAACAAACACAGAAACCAAAACACAAAAGAGGAAAAACTCACTGGTTCTCGAATTTTCGGTGGTCCAACCACCTTTCTCAAGAGGAATTAGGAACAGAACTGAGGCAGAGGAGGGCCCGAAAGCAGTGGTAGGAAGGAGAAGGGGAAATGGGGGAAAAGAGGGGAAGGCATTCGCGGTGAGGAGTTAGGAGGGGTAGTGTGTGGCGCGGGAATTTTAAAAAAGTGGGGATGATATGGAAGTTGTTGGGGGCGGAGGGGGATGAAATAATATGCATAAAGGGGGCAATTAATGTCTAATATTAATACCTGGGCGATTCCAGGAATCCAAGAGCCAGATGAAAGCTATATATATATATAGCTATATATATATATAGAAATATATATATATATATATTTATTTATTTATTTATTTATTTATATGTCTGTGTGTGTGTGTGTGTTTATGTGGGAAGAGTGATGGTAGTCCAGGATAGAGAGTTGGACTACTGACCAGAGGGTTTAGGTTTGATATTCCCAGGCCAGCCTCCCTGGGGACCTGCAGCTCGCCCCAAGCTGTGATTTTTTGGATACCAGTTGTTCTTACAAAACCATAACCAGAACAAGGAAAGGAGCTGGCACCCTTACCCTGCCAAGTACTGGGTGAACTCTATCATCACCTACCAAACCTACCCTTAGGTTGATTACTGAATTTATGGTGATATATATATTATATACATGAATATAAATAACGTTTTTGAGAATGTCTTACATATGTGAAAAAAGGGAGAAGATGTTAATAATTCTCCTTTCTCTATGTACTCCCATGATCATGGATATTTTTTTATGACACTCATGTTTGATATCATGCATACACATACCTGATATATTAATATATAATATTTTAGGAATCTATTTTCCACGTAATTGCTTCATCAATATCAGTAGCGGAGTTTAAAAAATAATTCAATGGCATGGATGAGATTAGAATTTGTCAAAGTAATTAACTTCATTAAAGTTTTTAAAACAGCTTGCTCTACAAGATTTCCCAGGTTTCCAAGGGCACATTAAAGTCTAGAAAGTTTGCATTGTAATAACCTAATATGTTTGTTGCAGTGAAAGCTTTCATAAATTATTAAGCCTAAAAATTTTAAATTCAAACTTTTTTAAAGGTAATTTTTTATGCTAAAATTCATTTAAAGATGTTTTTGCCTTCATTACAAATAAATTATTCTCATTAATTATGAAGTTTTTGATAGTCATAAATTCTGCTACAAATTAATATGCTTACATATATTAATGCTTACCCATCATTATACAATGTACTTGTATTTTCAGGCAATTTTCTCTTGCTCTTAAAGGTCGGAATGTAGTTTTAGTGCCAATTGTGTATGCACTTGTTGATATGGTTAACGAGGGATGTCTGAAGTTTTTGGAAGGAAGAGTGCTTAACTTAATCAAAATACTGCTTAAATTAGAGAGTTTAAAAGAAGACCTTTATTACTTAGTGCCCTTTCCTAGAACAGAGAAATTTGAGGACCTAAATATTGTGTTAAACCAAATGGCTGGTGATCGTACCAAGACTTCTCTAAAAGATGATCTTACTGATTTTGTAGAGGCACATGACATTTTTGGATTTACTCGTGTTGAAATGCTTCAGCTAATCCAAGCAATGGTGAGTAAATTACTTAGGAGTGATCATTAATATAATTATGCTTGAGAAATCATATGTCAAAGGTTCTGGTGATCCATAGACACATTTATTTTTAAAACACTTAATCAAACTTCAGTAACACATTAGATCAATATTATTTGTTTACTCTTGCAGTCTGAATTCAAGAAAAACATCTCTGCCTTAACATTTACTCATATTTAGATTTAATATTTATAATAATATTGTTTCTGATTTGTTATTGGTATCAATGTGATATATTTTAATATTTTGTCGCTTAGAATATCTTTGCCTTTCCTTTTTGCTTCCCTGTACCTTATTTGAACACAATTATACTGCTTTGAAGATCATATCAAAGTCACACAAATTTACTTACTTAGTGGTGCTACTCTGCCATTTTTCAATGAGTGTTCTTTCTAGTTTAATGGCAAATGTTACTTTTAATCTGATGAGGATCTCTTGTATGCCCCTTTATTTCTTAACAGTCTATATGATACACTTTGTTTTATATTTTTATAAGCTGTAGTATTAATATTTCCCTTTTTAAAACACTTTCTTTCCCTATCTTTATCTTATATAAGATAGGGAGATGTTGTTATTAGCTTTTATAACAGATTATTAATCCTGCCTTCTACCATATCATGCCTGAAACGATTTAAATTTAGATAATTAAAGCCATTTCATGCAGATTTCAAGAAACTGTAACAGTAACTTTAACGGAGTCACCCGCTATGTGTGCATTATAATGCAACCATTTCAGAGAGTAAAAATCATTCGCCTTGACTGGGATTCGAACTCGGATCCCTCGATATCCGGCCGAGTGCTTTAACCACTTAAGCTACCGAGACGTCCTCTTACACTCTGAAATTTTGGGGGCTTTAAAGGAACAAGATATTATGACGAAATACTGTGCATACAATGTCACAGGCATTCGTAGTCATGCGCGACGCGCCACAGACCACGATGTTAATAAAGCCAATTTCTTAAGTGGTAAAGCACTCGGCCGGATATCGAGGGATCCGGGTTCGAATTCCGGGCAAGGCGAATGATTTTTACTCTCTGAAATGGTTGTACCATTTCATGCAGGATTAAATACATATAATGATTACAAACTATTAATACAACAGCCAAGCTGTGACCATTATGACATATTATGACCAAATACCATACATACAATGTTGCATGCATTCCTAGTCATGTGCAATGCACAACAGTCCACGAGGTTAAAGCCATTTTTAAACACTGAGGGTGTTTTTCCCTTTACAATTTCCAAGAAACTATATGAGATGTCAAAAGCGCATATTTTTTATGGAATAATAGGCCATATCTCATTGGAATGCAACAATTTCAGAGTTTAAAAATCATTCATATTGGCTGGGATTCAAACTGGGATCTCTGGATCCCATGACAACATCTTGCACCCTTAAAGCTTCCAAAATTTCAGAGTTTAGAGGACACTTTGATAACTGCCTGAAGCACTTGACCAGGCATGTTAGGATTTAGGTTTGAATCCTGGTCAAGATAATTGATTTTGAAATTCTAAAATTGTTGAATTCCAATGCATGTTAGCAGATGATTCTGTCATTAAGTTACTGTCTTGGCACCTTCCACAATTTCTTGCAATTTTAGAAATGTAGTTGTAGTAGTGTAAATATAGTTAAAACAGGACATTTTCTTAAATGGGCAGTATATTACATGGTACAAGCAATACAATCTATAAGGAAAAATTGAGTTGTTGGTCATTAAAAACTAATAATGGGAGTTTCCAGAATGTCTTTCTAAATAAATTCCAGTTGAAAAACAAGAAAGAAGACTTGAAAGATCTTTATACAGACATTGAAGTTAAGAGTGACGCATATGAAATTTATGGAAGTTGTATTCTACATAGAGCCATTTCTCTCTTGTTCAAGCTTGTCACCACTTCAGATGATAAGGTATGTAGCTTCTGATTGCTTTCTGTAATCCTGTCATGCATATTTTTTGTGTTCAAAAGAGTCTGCCCAAATAATCCATTTTTTTACCAGGAACTATGTAATATGCACAAATTGGAACATAATTCAAACATCATTCATGAAAAACTATTTGAAGTCAATTGAAATACAGGTTATATTAACGAGTTTAAGAAATGGAATAAAATGTCAAAATAAAATAAATACCTTTTTTTAATATTGGTAATCTACCATTTAAGGTTTTCGATGGACATAAGCTACCAAACAGTTTATCCACCTTTTTATCCTTATTTATTAATTTTCTTTATATTTCAATATATTTCTAATCTTTCTGCTTTGAGTGAGATAGCAACATATTGTGAGCTTTATCAACTTCCTTACCTACTGCCATGCATTAAAACGGCTAATATTTTGCAAAAATTAAATATAAAGACAATATTTTCCCTTATTTCACATGATGTGACAAAATTTGCATTTATTTTAATATTTTTGTGACAGTTTCATACATCCTTCCATACACAACCATTATTTTTCTTTAAATATAAATTCATGATTTTGAAAATAATGGAATATTTTCTTCTACATTTTGAGTTCTCACAATCATTAGGGTATCCACATTTATCATGTGGTTTAAGAAAATCTGAGGGAAATGATTTTTAACCATTATCAAATGCCTTTTTATCATAACAAATAATTCTTGTATGTAAGATACCTATTTCTTAAGTTTACAGTCAATATTTGAGCTACTCTAATATTATTATTGTATTCAATAACCAGATAAAAATAGAATCAGCCAAGTGCCTTGCTGAGCTGCAGCCCAGTAACTTAAGACTAACAGCTCTTGTGCCAATGACAACTGTGTCCAATGCAAAAGCTGTTCTCAGAAACCAACTCCATAAGTTGACCTTTAAATGCCTTGAAATTCTCCCAAGGTACCTTCTTGATTCAAGCATGGAGGTAGTTGAGGCAACATCCACTGCTCTAATGGCCATTATGAAATCAGCTGAAGGCAACATCACACTCCGTAAGTAGTCTCTTTATGCCATGCTCTTGGCACAGCTTTTTTACTCTTCAAACTATTATTTTTCACATTCCTACCCAGCTAAAGAAAAATCAAAGGAATTAATATAAAAATCTCACTTTTTGGATGAGAAATTTGTTGAAGCTAATGACATAATTTGAGGTTTTTTACAATATCTTCAATGGTTCACAAAAATTAAAGTTCAATAAAAATCCTCCAGATTGAATAAAATACTTGAGAAAGTTTGTAACATAATATTGATCTTATACTGTTTTGTACTATATTGTATAAGCTCCTGGGTCTCAGTAAAAGTAGATAACAAGTCACAGTAGCCTATCATACTATCCTTGTTATATGATTCACATTTCCATCCTGAGATAATATCTCAACTTATTTCATTATCAGTATGAAAGTTCATTAGAATTAAAGCCAAGATCTTGGAAGCATATCTTGCTCCCAAATATAACTGAATGCATGTGATTAAAGTATAATTTCTTTAACTACATACATACACAATTATGGTATCCTGCAAGCTACCATTTAGTTATGTGGCAAAGGATGATTACAGACAAGACTGCTTTCTATTAAAGAAAGACCTGCTCTTATTCCAATATTATCATCAATTTATAAGGAAGTATATGATATTAATAAGTGTTCATTAATATAAACGTAGAGCTATTTGCTAGGTATACTGTAATATTTTGTTGATAAGTATCTTCTATGACAGCATATAAATCATAGAATTCATTTGTATTTACTTACTGGTACTACTTTGCTGAATTTTCCCTCACTTACAGTATTAGGCAATAAACAAATAAATGTATTATTTTATTATTAATTTTAAAAACCTAATTCTGTCAATAAATGATATTTTTGGAAAGTGATCGTACAGTTTCTCCACTACCAAGCCTAACAGTGTATGAAAGCCAGATCCTTTCTCTCTGCATGCAATAACTTCCCAGTAAGCTCTGGTATCCAGAAGACCAGACTGCTAGAGTGAAGCTGAGGCTACTGAGAGAATTGTGCCTGGGAAACAAGCCAAGGCCTTCCATTCAGTAGACTAAATTGCTATCCTTGGATTATCATGTGCCATACTATTAATACTATGGTTTTCATTTTAGGGGAAGATACACCTACTCAGCTGAAGTTGGTCGAAGACTATACAATCCAGGAAAAATTCTTTCCAATCCATATCCCAATAGCCTCCTTAGTATTTAATAAAGCAGCATTTTCCAAGATGGATCATCTTTGGATTCCTCTTGAGGACCAGAATCATTCTGAGTGGATCATGGCCTTTGTAGCTGCTCTTATCCAATGCTTTACATCTCAGTCATCTTATCTGGACAAATTAAAACGTATTTGCTCCTTAAAAGTAAGCAGAATATAGTAGTTGCAAGTGAGGCTTGTGACCGTGTTATTCTGAAATAAAAATAGTTTTCATTTTAATATTGCTGTTGTGTTCTAGGTGTCAGTTTGTGAAGAGTTACTGCCTTTTGTACTAGAAATATTTATGCAGTATGGTGACATTCCATGCCAGCTGTTACTGTTTGAGAAGATTCGTAGCTTCTTTGAAATTGCATATGACTCATTTTCAGGCAAAACAAAGAGCAATACTCCACATGGTAAGTTTAAAATTTAGATTTTTTAAATAAATATTTTAAATTGTTAAATTATTTTAACAATTTTATACCCTAGTATTGTTACATTTGTGTTTTTATACCCTACTACTGTTTAGTTTGGAATAATTGATTCAAAATATTTGATTGATTGACAGTTACAACCTTCCTCATAAAATGTATCTTTGCTATTGGTATAACCAGTGCACTTAAATTAGGTTTATTTTCAATTGATTTCCCCTTTTCTATAAAAATCTGTTGGCATATCTGATGAATCATATTGAAAAGCTTGGTTAGAATAGACATTTATATATAAATGAGAAAGAAAGTATTGGTTTAAGATCAAAGAGTACCCTATGTTTTATTCTATATTAGTAGTGACATCTGTACACTCTACAAAGCAATAATTATAAGTAATCCATCAAATGATCATAGAAATGATCACTAGATAAATAAATAAACTAGATAGAAATATTCTCACATGATTTAAAAAAAACATGGCTTACTACAAACTAGGTCATAGTGAAAGATCAGTAGTTATGGAACAAATGCACCAACACTCACACTAAAATGATTTGAAACATTTAACACTCATTAACACAGTACCGAATCATTTATTAGAGTACAATGGAAGTATACATGTCCACTGCTCTAAAGATAAACTCATGAACCATGACCAGGACCCTATCTCATTATTCTTATTCCCTTTAGTGAAACACCAGAATTATTTCACTCAAAAAAATCATCATTAATGACTAGGCTTATATCATAATTATTTTACCATAACCCTCAAAATTGCTTCTTGCCCCCACCCCCTCCTTCCTCTTCCCCCAAAAATAACAAAAGTTCCCAAAATGACCACTCCTCAAGACTCCTATTCCACCCGACTTTTCCAACAACTTCTCCCCCTACTTTTGACCATTACGTTACACACAGTACATAAGAGACTACACATGAGACAACATCATTCCTTCTCTAAAGAGGACTGCTTGGCAGTCAAAACACTGTGTCAGCTTCTGGACACATTCTTTGCCTTTCCTAAAGTGCAAGCCATAGGACAAACGTCAGAAAAGACTTCATGGAAAAACTGTCTGAGTAAGTGAATTTTGCAAGGATTAAGGCATTCACGCATACCCAAGCAAGTGAGTGATCAGGTGCAGAGGGAAACCTGTTGCAACCCCTCATTGTGTGAGTTTCTGCGGCTAGCAAGGATCAAGGCTATTTAGAACATCCAAGCTAGAGAGTGCATGATTAATATCCATTTATTTTATTTTATTACGTGCAACTGATTGGCCACTGGCACTTAGAGAATTCTCTTGCAAGCCCTGGGTGGGTGCAAGTGCTTGGGAATAGCAAGGATCAATGCTATTTAGTACATCCAAGCTAGAGAGTGACTGATTTATTTTCTTATATATGATTGATGGGCCGCTGCCACAGGGACAATTCTCTCACAGACCCTGTCTGGTAAGTGGTGGCGTGTAGTAGTAAGTGGTAAGTAAGGGCGAGGGTCAACACCATCTAGTACACATTAACTAGAGTATTTTTTGTTATCATAATTTGGTTAAATTGCTTTCTGTTCTAATCCCACAATATCATTTTATTTTATTTTTATTTAAATTACTTATTTATTCATTATTTTCTCTACTAATTTCCCTCACCATATCCTTTGCCTATTTGTATGAGTACAGTAAGGGTTGATTTTTCCCATAGTATAAAACACCATAACTCTTCTCTGATGATGAGCATCAGTGCCATTTTTACACAACCGCCTTTGCATGAGGCAGAAATTTATGGTTTAAAAATGAGCTCTTGTGAATTGATTTAAGAAAAATAAACTATTAAGCAATATGAATGAGGACCCAGTCCGATTGAAAAAAATGGCTTTCCTAATATTAGGTGGATCATTGTATATGGGGATACAATTGCCAGAATTGTCTCACTAATATTATCTCGGTTACTACTTTTTATCAAACCTCCAAGGATGAAAAGCTTCTTGAACAATTTGACTGTAAGTGTCCATGAAAGTTATTTGGGAGAATTAGAAGCAAAATAAGGAATCAAAACCACAGCTATGAATAATTCACTAACCACATCCTTAGAGGAAAATCAACCTGATAATTGCTTGAAAAATTGAGAGTTCCCTGAAGCTCAATAAGTTTGAAGATGAATATTCTTATAGTTGCTGCTAGAGTGCAGAAGTTATTGAAAATTTAAAAAACCCTATTTTGCAACATAAAAAATATAAAAAGATGTTCAAAAATTTTTATAGTGAGTACATTTATTATTTTTAAACAAACTCACTTATTAAATAAGTGACCCAAGTCATTCTAAAATTGTATTTCTTCATTATAGGTTTTTTGCTAGTTATCAAATATGCTATTTTTTCTACCTGCAATGTTATAAAAATTTTAATGATGATATGGATACGATATGTAATAAATACTTTTTACTATAAAAACTGAATTGTAATCAAATCAATGAAAGGAACTTAGGAGAAATAAGTCAATAGCAATCATTGAAATAAAAAGAGTACTAACTGATGTAAGAAATTGCTGATTGACCCTTTGGTATTCTTTACTGTTTTACACAGGCATTAATATAGCTATGATAATCATTTAATTGGTTTCATGAGTGACTAAACTGTATTTTCATAATTTCATGACTGTAAATGAACATAGATAGTGTATTAATTATGTCTTACATCCTCAACCAGGATTATATACTTTAAAAAAAAATATAAATGCTACAAGTTTTAAAGGTTTGGAAATGGAATATCCAAATATTTGCACCAAATAATCCTTTCATTTAAATAAATGAAAATTAATTTTATAGTTTAGATTTGAATTTACATATGACCTAGCTGTTCACATTATTTTATCAGGATTATTTCAGAATGTTTTGGTTCTTGCCAAATATTCTGGAGAGATACGATGGCAGATGACTGTATGACATCATCATGTACTGTTTTCATCATTTTTAAAGTCTTCCACAGCTGCTTATGTTTTTTATGAAGTTAGGCTATATTGAGTAGTATTTAGAAAAACCTTTCTGTATACTAGCCTGAGTTGTAATGGTGCAACCAAATTTCTAGTCTTGGAAAACATATTTCTTAGCCTGGAACTGATTATGCAGATTTTCACTTGATTAAATGACGAACACATTGTAATTTTTGCCTGCTTTTATTTTGGTACATTAAAAATGCATTGTGTTCTTCATTAAATTAACGTGACCTTCTGTAAAGTTGAGCCAGAAATCGTCAAAGTCTTTCACTTTTCTAAAATAGGGGTTACCGCTTTAAAATTTTTGGTCACTGGGAATCCATAAGTACTCACAGAGGAAATAGTTTTGGAAAATATAAGACATTATGCGAGCTTTTTTTTGGAATGTCATTAAGTCTAACTGATGGCTGGTGAACCTTGAAAAGGTTCTGTAAAAGGTTTTCTCAATTTTTTTAAAGGGATTGTTATAGATGTATATTTTATGAATTTTCTACTATGAATGCATATATTTAATCTCATTTAAATGTGCATATATTTTTCCTTACAGGTAGGAAGATAAAAAATAAGGCAATGGTGATAACTATGATCAATGCAATTAATTATCTAAATCTCCAGCATCATGGCATACAGATTCGCAGGTAATTTATAATAATTTCTTTTTCATTTAGATATTGAAATGATTTTTATAAATTAGTGTTTTGGGGTTCCCTGTAGTATGAGGACATTTCTATTCTTATCCTTACCTTCCCACTCCTTGTTTGTGCTTCCTCTCTTCAATATTCTCTGTTTTGTTGATTTCTCTTTCTGCTTGGTCTCAATTTCCTGGAGATCTGAATATGGAGGTACTTTTACCTCTGGATTGTTTTACATAGACATCCATGTTAGTAGTTTCCAACTGCTTTCCCACTGTAGAAAGGAAAAGACTCAGGTACATTCAGTCATCCATTCTGGTCAGATGCTTTTTGAAACTACTTTGCCCCATACTGGCAGAGATGGCCCTACCCGGAGCTTTGACTCCCACCACCTTTGCTATCAGGATAATCAGAGCTAATATCCTGTCTATCATGGCAAGGTAGTAACCAATGATGGGGTTTAAGTCACAATCTACAGTAATTCCTTATGCATTATCCAAACCAGTTCTGACTCTATGACATAGGATTGAATTAACCCTTATACTGTATAATTTCTCTAAATAAACTCTATATAATTAACCCTATACTTAATATGCTAATGCCTGTATATCAAGATAAATGAATTTCAATAATGCTATGGAAACTTTCTCTAAAAGCTCTTAAATTGAACTTCAAACTTTTGATGGCAAAAATATTATTAATTGATAATATTTAAATTAAATCTCGGCTCCATATTAATATATATAAAATAGCACTGACATAATGAATATAAAATATAAGCACCTTCAATTTATATTTTTGAAGCCAAAAACAGGTAAAATGAAAGAATGGTATAGAAGGATTTGTGAGTATAAATGTATAATGTGATATGTAAAATTTAACCTTAATTTAATTTTAATTTTAAAAAATTACAGAATTAATAGTTGGTTTCAGAAATTAACAAGTGGGAAGTAACCCAGGTAAGTAAACTTTATTATTGGGCGATTTGAAATTAGGAGAAAAGGTAAAATACAAGGATAGTAGGTTGCAAAAATCCATATCTCTAATTAAAAAGCATAAGAGCTTTGTAATATACTATCGATATGAGATCTTGATCAATTGAATTGGGAATAAAGAAGTGAAATCAGCTTTTCAATATCTTCACTAAACAGAATTCTTATGCTTAAACATTTTGCATAATATGCTTACAGTTAGTTGAAATTTAGTTTATTTAAAGGGCCTAATGGACATTGCTAAACTAATTGAAATTAATAATGGTGAGAAAATACTTTTATCAATAAGGCATGAAGTATGAAATAGGTAGCAGTCATAGTTGATAAAACATTGACAAAGATTTGGATTTTGGGAGGATTAGCATTGTTTAAAGCTCTAGGGTGTATGATGCTTTAGGTCTCACAGGGAGAAGGGTCCATAGAATGTCCATGAGGTAAATTTGTCTTTAAGCAATATGGTCTTCTCAGGGACCCTTACTGATAATGGAATAAATGGGATGCTGGATACCTGGGTTCCTGGGAAGCACTCAAAGGAGGACAAAAGTGAGAGATTAGACTTCATTAAGATTTAACAAGCTCCAAAAATAGCTAAGAGCTTTGTTGTTTGTTGTTTCTAAAATATGAAGTATATATACAAATTTTTCATGTGATAACATTCTAATGTCAATGCACCATCATTTAAAACAGATTGCCAGCATTTCAGCAAATTAAGAAGTAAAATTCATAAATTATTTGCAAGTACAATGCATAATCCATTTAGCAGTTATCTCTTCAGAATATCATATCAAAGTAAAAAAAGAAAGTTATCTTTTTAATTAACTATGTTAAAAGTTATTTTTGGATTTCAACAAATTACAAAGTCAATTTTTATAATGAAATGCATATGTAATGCTTCATTCATTTGACCAATTTTATTAATAAATGCATGATTGCCTATTGAAATACTTAGGGACCTATTGCTTAAGAAATGATTAGGAATATGAAATATTACCTCTCTGGAAGAATATAATAAGAATTTTAAAGTATAAATAAAATTTGCAGCTTTATTTTAAAAGCTGAAGTCATTGATTCATCATCATACTATTTTTATTAAGGCCATAAGTGATGGTATTTTATCATAATATCCCCACCTTGCATAATAATTGATGATATATTGATCATAACAAAATGAAAACACTCAAACTTATGAGTTCTATCAGTAAAATGCTATTTGTATTCAACAATATGAGAGATGATTGAAAGTAAGTTAGTTATGCCCTTTATTTTGCTTGCTATAAAGTGCTGATTGAAGTAAAATTTTATTTCTTTCCATGATCAATTGAATTTTTGATATTCCTAAAATGTAATGAAGGTTGGAGAAGTATAATGAGGAAAAATGTCGCTTTCATGTGATGTGCTCAAAATCTCACATAAGGTTTAATAATATGGGTTAGACATTTTTTATCCAAAATTTACATCATTAATTTGGAGAGACTATTAATTTATTTATAATTAATTTAATGTTCAAGATGAAATATAATGGATTTATTTCTTTTATGCTTGCCTAAGAAAATAAGATTTTCAATATGCATAAGAAGGCAAGCGCGTTTTATTAATTTCAAGGACGTTTCAATAACTCTGCTTTGACAAGAAAATCACTGAATTCTATGGTGGCAGTTTTTTGCAAGCCAGAAGAAAAAACTTGGGCAGAGTAGAGTGCTTAAGATTAGAATTTGAAATAGTTATGGTCCCAGGGTTAATAGTAGGTATGATTCCATTCATCGTCTTGGAATTCTTGTAATAACTCATTATATTCTTTCAAGTGCAATGTTTATATTTCAGGTTTCTGGTGGTAAGGTTTTAATACCTCCTTTAGAATATTTCTTGGCAAATGAAAACCGAGCACCCTATAAAACCATCAGTCCGCACACCAACAAGGAAATAGTCCAAAAATTACATGCAATTATCAGTGATCACTATGCAGTTCTCATACAGCATCATAGTTATTATTAACATGTCCAACGCTATCTTCTAGTTTCATCGGACTGTGTGTTTTCATGGAACTACGATTTTAATTTGACTGCCCTTGGTATACATACATGTTCCATTATGAAAGCAATGTGCATAATTTTATTCTAACGGCACTATCCATGGCTTCATAGTAACAACAGTCGGGAAATGTAGTAGGGGTCTGTCTTTCTAATGAAGCAGGTTGTTAGTTTACTCGGAGCAGTCTGAGTGGAAAAACTTGCCTCCACCTCAAGTGTCTTTATCGACTCTGTTGTGTGGCATGATGAAGCATTCGCTCAAATAGCAATATGCCATTAAGACCATTAACATTTTCTAGTAGCATAAAAGGAATATAACTTAAATATTCTGGATGCTTCAAAAGGGCTTCTAGAATGACTAAATTTTGAGGGCAGAGTCCGAGAGGTTAGAGGCGAGATAGAAAGATCTTCCAGGAGGGCCGGGAAAAGGTTGCCGATGAACCCCCTTCTGGACATGTAATGACAGCCAAAACAGTAAAAATGCGAACTGGGAAGCAAAGTATTGCATTCCAATGATTGAATGAACACCCAGTACTGCAAATGAGGACACAAGTTCCCTACTGAGTGAATTAAACACAGACACAAATGGTAGTCATAAAAATGGTGGTTTCATTATTGTGGTAAAACTTTATTGATGTTATTAGTTGAATAGATTAAAAATATATAGCATACAAATATTACTGCATAAAATTTACATTTATTTGGATTAATACTGTGCATAAATTAGTCTAGGCAGAAAAGTTTTCTCAGAAAATTTGCCAGGCTTATAAACTTAATCAAAATTTCTTGGATGAAAACTATTAAAATAAGGATATCTATAGTTTTTAACATTAAACTTATACAAATTGCAGCCATGTATGAAAGAATATTCTAATGGGAAAATATAAATTAATCTCTAAATTTGTAAAACTTTTAAAACACATGGACATTTTGAAGTTATCTGTCAGTAATTATATGTATTATGGATTTTGCTAAACTTTATGTGCCCCTGGGACCAAATATTCTAAATTTGAAAAGTATTTTATCATATTTTTCTCCATAACAGTTGAAAATGAACATGCCTTTGTATATGTAGATGCTAAAATGTCTTTCTCTCCTGATTTAATAGTGGTTCACAAGAAAAAGAAAGTATTGACTTATTACACTGTGCACTAGCAGCTCAGCATTGCTCTGCATACTGCTCAGCTATCCAATATTGCGCTCTATGGCTTTCAAATGTTTCAAAGTAAGTACTACCTCAAATGTAAATTTTGTTTGTCTCATTAAAAAAATATGGTGGCCTAGGCATCACAAATGTGCTAAAATATTTATGAACGTTTTACAGTGAATGAGAAGTCATTACCCATGACAAATGAATATATCCTGTGATATGTTTGAGGGTAATTCAAATAACAAAAATAGCAGTTAAGTTAATACTTAGGCATTGTTGTTTTACATTTTAATTCATTCAAGATTATTTATCTTTTGAAAGCACATGTGCGATATATCCTCAGTTTTTTTATCTCTTTTGATTTTACAGGTATTTCTACTGATTTTTAGAATTTAAATTGCCTTAATTTCAACATGGGCCATAATGCACTGGTTTTATGTTTTAAATTTCATATAATGAATTTAAATCTATGCCTATGTCATTTTCTTCTAGCCAAATAGCTTATGTTACAGGAAAATACTTTCAACATTTGTATCATTCTCTTTACCATTTCATTTTTTCAAATCAATTTAGTCTCTTTTAATAAAATCCATTCAACCTATCATCTAATCATATTCATGCTACAAATAAAGATTTTTATTTTGAGAAAATTTACTGTGAACTTTAAATGACCATGAACAATATTATGACAGTACTATTAGTTTTACAAAGAGAGAAATACATAATTGTGAAAAATCTCCATCATATAGTAATATGAATGAAGGCATTGTGAAGCAAATTTCTCTGTTTATTGATTTTATTCATCTTTTGCTTTAAAATACTATTTTTTTTGTTCATTTCTCAGGGGGAATGAGCCAAATAGCATATTTTTTCATATAAAAACTGGTACACCCCATGTTGAAGAAATTCTTTCAATCCTGAAGGAGGTAAGTTAAATAATAAGTATTAATAACTATCCTCAAGATTGGTTTAACATTTAAAGCCTTTAAATGTCTTTTAATTGCTTAACTATAATTTATGATTTTTTGTTTTAAATGCATTTTTTGATAAAATATATTTTTATTAGAAATGATTTTGATATATTACACTCATTTATATTTATTGATTTAAATTATTGTTAGGTTTCTTTTCACTGTTTTACTAGTTTATAAATTAATATATACATTATTCATCTGCTTCTTATACTTGAGAATTTGTCATCTGATGGATTTCCATGCACACTATTTCTTAATAATGAAATTTATTTCAGATTCTTGTGTTAGCAGGTCACTCTGATGAGATATTATAAATTTTATCAAAGGTTATTTTGTAAGATTTGAGAACAATGGTAAAAAAAAGCATAGTCAAATTGATAGCTAAAAATTTGGTGATATTATTTTTCATCATTAAGGTTAAGGAAAAAGGTAGCAATCAATCACCTTGCATAATAATGGTTATTACTCAACCAAGGATTAAAGTTTAAGTCCGGGACGCAAAATGATAAATTATTTAAATAGGTTGACAGAAATTATTCTTTTCTGAAATAATCAAGGTAAAATTAACCATTTTTGCTTATCTTCCATATTTTTTTATTTTATCCTTTTTATCAAGACTAATATTAAACTTAGATGAGCAGTAATACAGCAAAAAGATCTAGTTCAAAGTGCACATAAGTATTTTTTCAACCTGTATATGTATCACTGTAATAATTGCAATAATAATTTATTTATTTTTCAGTTTCTATTATTGAAAAAAAATTTATCTTGCTTTCCTATGTTAACACTAATTTTCAAGTTTGATTTGCAGATGGAGTAGGTTAACTAGCATTTTGCCATTTTTGAAATAGCCATCCATGTTCTACTATTTTCATAATCTTAATTTGTTTAATTTAATAATAACCACACTAACCAGCAAAATTCAATTTTTATACTGCAGAAATAGATATTCATGGCATTCATTATTCATGTATTAAAATTCAACAAATTAATTTTGCCACTTACATTAAAGAAAAAGGACTTATAACTACATTATATAGTTGCAAAAATTGGCATACTTGCAATTTGCTGATATTTTTTCTATATTTACAATTAATTCCTTGATCAGATGATCTCAATATTTTGTCAAATAAGTTTTACTAAGCACTTCACTCATTTTAATTTTTGGTACATTCATTTATTATATAGACCTCCATTTTCATTAAACCATTTGTGATAACTTATGAAACTGAGAAACAACAGGTAAAACATTAAAATATGCCTTATATATATCCCTTGCTCTCCAAATAATCTGATAGACTTTTGTTGGTAAAATTAAAAAAAATAATTTTTTACTGTAAATTTAATTTACAAATCTTTTGAGGGCTATTTCATTTCATGCTAGTATTTTTCCTTCACAGTCATATGTTGGGCTTGGCGATACAGATGGTGTATATGGATGTGGAACCTCTCATTTGTTAGCACCATTAGGAAGAGTAGAGCACTTTAAGCACTTGGAGAAGTGGCCAGAAGTGATGAGGGCATATGAGCTGGAAGTCTCCAATACTAGTGATAGAAGTGCCATTGAAGGTGAACGAATTATCATGCATGAAATTCAAATAATTGTCTAAACATTAGGATTTTAAAATCATTGAAATATAAGTGATAATACTTAAAAATGGTAGTGGATATTTTATTTTAATGCATGAGAAACTTTTGTATAGCATGGTTTGATGTGAAAATTCATCCCAAAGGAAAACCATTTATTTTCTCTGAATCTTTAAACCAGATGTTTAGGAAAGAATTTGAATAATTAATGCCAAATTCATTATTTGTTGAACCATATTATCATACCTAATTACAAAAAATTCTAAAGATAAATGTTTTTTTAGATGGTCCACTGTACTATGAGGTACATGTTGCTACAATTAATAATTTATTATGATTGTTTATTGAATATGCAATGTAAAGCATGATTATTTGTTAACTTTTAATTTTATTTCTGCTTTGTTACCTATGTTGAGTGTTGTTAAAGCTAATATATTTCTTGTTGTGAAAGGTAGGCTAGACTTATACTCCAATTGTCAGTTTTTCTTATAAATTTATTTTTAAACTCAACTATATTTAAAGGATTGATTTCCACAGATCTTAATATTACTAAACTTTTATTTTACATCTTTAACAAGGCTAAAATCAGAGGAGATATTGATACCTTGATAATTCCAGGACTACTAATATCATTGAAAATGCTTGGCATGGAGGAGCTTTTGATGGGACTCCTGGATACCCAAGATGAACCAGATTTCATGAAGTACCAATATGAATGCAGTTGGAGACTTTGTTCCTGGGATCTTCTCTCAGCATTTTCTGATAGAAAAAAGATTCCTTCAGCTATTAGTTTAATTGAAAGTAATCAAAATGTTGAAGCCAGTCATATAAGTAATGAGGAGACCATTTCTTTGGAATTTAATAGAAATTTATTCTTTGCCCTATATTCAATCCGGAATGGGAAGTTCACAGAATCCTTGCAACAACTGGATAGCGCAAGAGCTAATGTGATTGATTTATTATCAATTGTTAGTGTAGAAGGCTATAAAAATATGGAAAAACCTCTCAGTCAATTTCGTGTAATAAAAGAAGTTGAAGAATTTGCTAAAGCATTTCAGCTTTCACAGGAAAGTGCTCTGACAAATATCTTATATCAGTGGGAGAAATTTGATTTTATTAAAGAAAAAAGCTTTAAGTGTCTGGAGCCAGTTAAAGCTTTAAGGCTTTCCCTTCTCAAAGGTTTCATCTTTGAGAACAAAAGTCATGTAAGTGCCTTGAATATTGGTGAGGCAGCAGTTTTAGCAATGGCCAAAATCCAGTTACAATTAGGATGCAGTGCAAGAGAGGTAGGAGCATATGAAATATCTGAAAAGTATCTACGAGAAGTTCGGGAACTCCCTGGTCTAAATAAAAAGCCTTTACTTCTAAGTCAACTGCAGCTTGAAGAGGCACAGTTGCAATGGGCAAAGGGAAATACAGATATTGCAAAAATAATAATTGCATCCATATTAAAAGATGTTGATCCTACATTAATGGATAAAAATTTAGCTCGGTGCCATGCTGAAGCCCTGACAGTGCTTGGACATTGGGTCATGAAGACACAATCTGAAAATCCAAAGGTAATCTTACATATAGATAATATAAGACAATTAAGAATAAAGAGTAGATTTAAATATAAGGTCCATCCAGTAAATATGTAAAGTGAAGCCATAGACTTTCTTTGGCAATATTTAGCCTACATCAAATTCAGCCCCTTCAATGTACTTTTCATTAATTACTATGCAATTATTCCATCTCCTTTTCCACCATTTAAAGCATCCTTGGAAGTCCTCTGCAGTTAGACTTTTTAATTTTATCATCATTTCTTGTTTCATGGTGTCCACATCTTTCCAGTGTTTTGTGGTTATCTTGCATTTTGGGAATGGGAAAAAGTTGCAGGGGTTGAAAACTGGTAAATTAGGAGGATGATCAAGGTTGTTAATTAAATGTTTTACCAGAAACATGCAAATAATGAATGCTAAATGTGTATGTGCATTGTCATGGTGAAGGATCCATCCCTTATACTTGATTAAAACTGTGTGGAATTTTGATTTGTAAAAATTCAGTTAACCAGCCATAATTTGGACAGTTTTTAGACTACCAGTAAGGACAAAAGATTGCATACCACCAATGTTGTCATCAACACAGGTGGTTAAAGGCCATCCCAGGCTTGTATCATCCGCGACAGCATGTTGGCTATTTTTAAAATGTTTAAGCCACTTGAAAATAGATGTTTCCTTCATAGGATTATCACTGTAATCAAGTGTCAACATTTCAGTAACTTCTTGACAACTTTAATCACATTTCACCAAAAAACTTAATGTTGATTCATTGCACTGTGATTTTGTCAAATACTTTTTTCAACAAACAGTAAAACAAGGATAACATAGACTAACATAACTGGCACCTTAGGCACAGCTTGATAATTTGTCAAGAATAGCTCATTGGGTCCTAGGCAACTAGCGCTGCTAGTAGGCAGGGCTATAATCTACTTCATGGCCACCAGATAGCATCATTTTGCACATTTATTATGAAGACAATTTATGAATTGATTTATTATTAAGTAATTTTTGTGACATTTTTTTACATGAGCAAATCACATATCACTTTTCTGGCATCTATGTCTAATCAGAGCATATTAATTAAATAATTTGTTCTCCTCACACCCTCCTCATACTCATACCTTAGAAATTTTATAGTGAATCGATGACTAAATTAAGCAGTAGAGCATTGATTTGCCATAATGATAGAAAAGATTATAAAAGCATATATCTAAAGTTATTCATACTAATTGTGCAAAGACTCACTATATATTGTTCTTCTTTTTCAATTCTTTCTTCTACAGAAGTATTTCATCCATTTTAGTGAAATGAATAATATTTTAGTTTCATGGGATTTACATATTGGTCATAATTTAAGATGCTGAAATTTTTCACAAAAGTAATAGTGCTCTCAGTTCATAACCTATTCATTCTTTCAAAACAATACAGAGGAATCATGTTAATCGTAATTTGCAATTAGAAGAAGGTTCAAGTTTGCTTAAATTGTATTGCTCAATATATTGAGTTAATTACACAAAATCTATGGCAATGGAATTAACAAAAAAGCCTTGGTTATTTGAGAAATTGCTAGATGACTTAGATGAGGTGCCAGAAACCTCAAATCTTCAGTAATATTGGAAATTGTCCTTTCTAAAGAGTCTTCACTCACATAGAAGTCATTGAGTCACCTTTAATTCAACATTTTGCTAAAAACATATCTACATAATTATAGCCTCTAAACGGACCGATAGCCTCTAGACAGAAACACTTTATTAATATTTTTACCTGGAATGAAAAGAAACCTTTTCATAATCTCTGGGTTGTACTAGAAAATATTTTTCCTTGCTGTGTTAAATATAATTCATTATTTCTTTAAATTTAGCCAAAAAGAAGAAATTTACATGACAAACAAACTTGTCTCATTTTAAAATTACATTAAGTCTAGTATTAAAATGATTCTATTTTTGATAAATGAAATATTGAAGTTGCACATACAAATGATGGACATTAGATTATTCAAGCCTATAGCCCAATAATTATCTTCTTTGGATGTTCCATTCTATGACTACAAAACGGATCACATGGACAAATTTTCAATGCAAAATTACTCATGCAGTTAAAATCAATTAGGAATAATTTTATTCATAGAAATTTAAAAATTAATGACTTCAAGTGTTAGATAGAGAATATCTATAATTTGATAAAGAAGGATGATGGAAAATGCAATGCGAGGATATAGAAAGTTTACAGAGGAAGAGTGAAATTGGTGTCCTATACAGCAAGGTTAAGTTATTATCGGGAAGTAAAAAGGCAAGATCTGTGCTAACAATTAAAGATCAGTGGGATAATATAATGGTTGAACCAAAAAAATCCAAGAGAGATTGAAGGAATATATAAAAACACTGTATGGTGGAGAACTTAGGCCAACAAGGTTAGACATAGAAAAGGAACATGATGTAGAAAAAGATAGCTTAGGTACAAGCATACTCGATGATGAAATAGAAAGGGCATTAAAGGAGATGAATGCAAATAAGGCCTTGGGGATAGACCTCATTCTTGTGGAACTGTTGACATGTTTAGGAAAATGTGGGAAGGAGACTATATGGACTGATTCCTATTATCTATGAGGAAGGAATCTGGCTGGAAGATTTTGTGAGATCGATGTTAGTTCCTACTCTGAAAAAGGTAAAGGCTACATCATGTGAAAATTACAGAACAATAAGTTTGATATCCCATGCACTAAAAGTTATTCTCAAGATCATTAACAAAAGGATAGAGAGTAAGGCAAATGCTTACTTAGTGGATGATCAGTTTGGGTTTAGGAAAGGAAGAGGTATGCTTGATGCCATTGCAGTACTGAGATCACTAATTGAGAGGAATATAGAATACAACCAGGACGTTTTTGCCTGTTTTGTAGACTTCGAAAAAGCGTTTGATAGAGTGAATTGGGAAAAAATAATGCGTGTATTGCAGAAAATAGGAATGGATTGGAGGGACAGGAGACTGGTTCGCAACCTGTACATGTCTCAGACTGCTCAGTTTCGAGCGGGAAGCGGAGAGTTCGGATGGGCAGTGTTAGGAAGAGGTGTAAGGCAGGGTTGCCCATTGTCACCGGTACTGTTCAAGGTATATCTAGAGGAAATGATTAAAGAGGCATGGGAAGAAGTAGAGGTAGGAATGAAAGTCAGAGGGGAATTCGTAAAATCGGTTAGGTTTGCTGATGACCAAGCATTAGTTGCTCAGTCGGCCAAGGGGTTGCAAGCATTGCTGAGTAAATTGGAGTTTCAGTGCGATAGATATGGGATGAGAATCAATATTAATATAACAAAGGTTATGCGATTTTCCAGAAAGAAAAAGGCTAAGCTAAACATTAAAATAAGGGGGATAAAAATAGAGCAGGTAGAACAGTTTATATATCTCGGAAGTGTTTTGGACCAATACGGTAAAAGTAGTAGGGATGTAAGGAGATACAATAGGCAAGAAGGCTTTCTCAAGGAGGAGGGAGTTGATAATGGGGACATTGAGTAGGTAGATTAAGACAAGACTTGTAAAAACTCTGATATGGAATATAGCTATGTATGGTGCGGAAACATGGTCGCTGAAGCAGGAGTATAGATGTAGATGAGAGGCTTTTGAAATGTGGGAGTGGAAAAGAATGGAGAAGGTGAAATGGACCAAAAGGAAAACAAATGAGGAAGTACTGGAGATGGTGGGTGAGGAGAGGGGTTTGTTGAGAGAAATCCTATGGTGGCAGAAAAAATGGATGAAAGGCATATTGAGCGGTAGTGGAATATTGAAGAAGGTAATAGAGTGGAGAATGTTGGGCAAACAAGGAAAGGGCAGGAACAGGATAAGGATGTTGGACGGGATGAAGGGAGGAAGGAAGTATACAAGATGAAGAGGGAATTGATGTGGAGTAGATTTTCTTCGGAGTCACAAATTATTAATTGATAGTTATGTCCAGCTGAAAACCTACCTTAAGGGGTATATTACCTAATAAAAAAATCTATAATTTGAATGTTATAGTGATTCACATGCATATGTTATGGTGCAAAATTGAATTAGCAGTCATTAAAAAATATAAATTTTGTAGCTCTATCTTTATTTATCATTTTTTCAAAATTGCACCATCATTCCATTTGGACTCATTGATATATTATGATAAAACTCATTAGATACTAATTATTATTAAATAGATTTACCATGGATGCCACCCTAAAATACCAAGCTTTAAATGTACAAAAATATTTAAATATGAAAGAAAATTTATAATTAGCCTGTATATCCATTTTATTATGAAATAGATGATAATCTTATTTATACATTCAGAATAAAATGCCAATTAATTTTAATAAGCCAATTAAGAGAGTACATATTAAATGAAGGACTAAATGATTTCTTTAAAATTCATGACTTCTGTGGCAAAAAGATATCATAAGACATGAAAAGAAATACAATAAATGGAAAAAGGAAATGAACATATGTTTATTATGGATACTAAATCAAGAAATTTTCTTTGAATGTCTCATAAGTTCTTTATTTTTTATTTCAGGATGTTTTGTCAAAATATTTTGTCCATGCTGGAGACTTAATGAATGAGTACATGGTTGATAAAGCTTCTAAAGAGTACCTCAATTCTGTTAGAGCTGTGGCAGAATATGCAAATGAACAATACATTACCATTTCCAAGTATATTGACTCAAAATCATTTTCTCGTAAAGAGAAAGGTGTTTCAGATGCAAGGTATATAGTCTCAGACTATGAGTGTGCCAGAAATATATCATTGGATGAAAAGAGGTCTATAGCAATATTTACAAGGCAGGCTAAAATAGATGAGAAGGAGTTAAAGCAATGTGAAACAGATAAGTATTCATATTTAAAGATATCTCTGGATTACTATATAAGATACCTAAAATTCAGCCCTAATATTGACATTCCTTGTGCATTTAGATTTGTGTCGCTATTCTTAGACATTAAATCAGCTGATGAACTTATATCAGAAGAAGTAGATAGTATTCCATCGTATAAATTTATAAATGTTATCCCGCAACTAATACCAAGAATAGTACAGTCAAAAGGTCATCGTTCCAGAATCTTGAAAAGCTTAGTAGGTGAGATACCATTCTTTTATCATACTTTTCTACTGTTGCTTTATGAAATTTATAACTTTCATACCATTTAATACCTCTTTTTAACAGAAAAATGTGCCATTAGTCATCCTCACCATGTGCTGCCATATATACTGGCACTTGCATACTCATTAAAAGACCTTGATAGGGCAGATGACAGTGATGCCTTTATGACGGAAACACAGAAGGTAGCCTGGCATGCTATTACCTTTTTCTTACCTAGTATAGTCTATTTTATGAGTACAAAATATACAGTACGTAAACATGAATTTTTTTAAAAACATGAATGTTATTGGATTGATCAATGGTAACAAAATGATATATTTTCTTCACTTAATCCATTTTTGACCACATTTTGATCTTTTCTTTATCGATATTTTTTTCTTAGCTTATGTTGGAGCAATGTGATCAGATAATAAACTGACCATATTAGAAAATAAATCTAAAGGCTTATCTTCCAGGAAGATATTGGTCTTATATGATTTCTTACAGGCCTGTCTATTAGCAGGATTTAAGATATCTAAGAAGTTACTCTTTCAGAGAGAAATTTTTGACAAGTATGATGCAGATTTTGTATGAAATAGAATGAGTTTATAAAATTTCAATGGCTTTAGAAGGTGACCTGTCAACATAAAAATTATTTGAACTATTAATTTGACAATTAAATGGTATCTAAAAGCATTTAGAAAGAAAGATGGCAGTGATTTTATTGTTTGAGTGGAGTTCTTAAAGAATAATCTTCAGGGAGCTGATTCAATAAAATAGATTGTACACTCAGAGTTCCATTTTTCCTTAAATGAGATTTTTAGGGATCTATGCATTTTCTTGATTTGTCATTAGTGGGAGGGAGTTCAGAGTTATAACAGGAAGTCAAATAGGAGAGTCATAAAATCATGACATACATATTTAAGAAATCAGGTTCATTTCAAAAGAATTATTTTCAAAACATAAAAATCATTGCAAATGAAACTGTTCTATTACATTTTACCTTAGGCATACATCTGAGCAGTGATTTTCATTCCAATTAGGAAAATAAAGTATTTGTTAAGTTAAAATAGCCTGTATGTAAGTATGTGCTCCAAATCAAAATTGTTAATTGTGATTAATCATTGTAGGAAAACCAGCTGGCTGCCCAGAAAATGCTATCAAAGTTAAGGAAAATACCAAGTTTAACTGAGCATGTGAAAGAATTATCTGAACTTTGGGAAGCCTTAATAAGTCTATCATATTTAAAAGTGAATTTAAATCAATGTGGTAAGTTTTAAATTTTTTATTTAGTGCACTGAGCAGAATTTTTATCACAATAAATATTATATTTTTCTGTAATTGAAATTATTTTATATATATCAAGATTACTATAGAGGTGACAACAAATATTTCACCATTTATTTTATAATTTTTATTCATCATGCCAAGTAATATGAGAAATGATCATGCATATATTAAATGCTAATTAACCCTAAAAAATATTGTATATTCATAAATATCGAACAGCAGGAAATAGATTTTAAAAAATCAAATGAAAAATTCATTATTTTAAACCCTCTGTGAATTAAACTTCAAGTATAATCTCTAGCAAATAATCTAAAATACTTAAATTATTTTTTTAAATTGGCAAACTAAAGTTGGTTAAGGCATGCATGTTCATGTTAGGTTCTATATATTTTTGTTCCATGATTGTGCTTTAAAAATAAGAATGTCCATAAAGAAGTTTTGAATATTCTTCAGTTGTTCTTTCAGTTTATTTTGCTATCAATATTTTTACCTCATTATGTTTTTAAAAATTATAGCTTAAGAATTGTGTTAGAGAGGTTAGGTGCAATCAGGGAATCCTATAAATAGCCATTTCAAAATAATTAAATCCTTTTTGACTTTGCATATAATACTCTTTTCCATGCTTGTTCTATTGCAAACAGCATGTCTCTTTTCCAAAATTAGATTGAATATGTAATTGCAACTTTGGATTAAAAATTTAGGTTGAATTAAAATCCAATTAGAGGCTAAAAATCCTGTAATCTTTCTTTTATTTTTACAGATTTATGGTATTCCAACTTTTTGTATATTCCTCAAGTTTTTTAACTTTATAATAATATGCCCATACTTTTTTTCTTCACTATCATGTGCCATTCATGCATAAATGATACTCATTCTGATAATGGTAGGATATTTGTAAAGGATCTTTTCAATACTCATGGTGGTATCTAATGTACAGTTTGAGTGGGCTGATAGCATCTAACCTCATATATGAATGACTAGAGAGGTGAGTTTAGGTTCTGCCACATTTTTCTCATAGAGCAGAATGATGATCCTTCATCATCAAAGATGATCTACTTCATTGAGAAAATATTCCATCAATTTCAAGAAGTGGCCCAATTATTACTTTCAGATGATTATCTGATTCTCTTTTGGGTAATATATGGCTCATTTAGTTTAAGAGCATTGAAAATGATATAGAAGTCTGCCAGCCAGACATCGGCATCACCTAAGCTATGGCTGCCATATGTGAATGTTTGCAGTATGCTAGCAGGTCGCTAGTATATTATCTTATGTCATACATTCCTTAATGGATAGTGTGCTTAATAAGTTTTTCATCAGTACTTATACCACTGAAAACTATGGAAATCTTCTTCAGGCAATTGGAAGAGCTAATAATAAAACTCAGAACAATTTGTTCTCCAGAAGCCTGCAAGGTGTAGCCTTCCTCTTTTAGTTAATAATATGCTAGGAAAATGGAGAACAGAGGAGATTTAAGGTCAGATGATATACTTTTTGGATGAAATACTCTCTGGGATTGCATTTTAAGAAGTAGTACTTAGAAAAAGAATTAAACCATTCCCACAGTAATCAACCTGAAGGTCAGTTTAGTAGGTGAATGTGGAGTTACCCAGTCCCATTCCTGAGTCAGTTATGGTTTCCCAGGAAGATCTGGTACCCAAAAAATCATATTGCTTGACTGGAGCTGCAGGTGCCCAGATTGCCTTGCCTGGGAATCGAACCCAAGACCCTCTGGTCAGTAGTCCAACACTCTAATTCCTGGACTACTGTGACCTTTTATAGATGAAGTGGTTACATAATTTATGATGAATCACAGAGAAATAATTATAAATGTAATAAATATTATCATACTTAGGGAATAATTTCTATTGTTTTGTTTATGAACAGAAGTCTCCTTGGATGAAAATATACAGCTGACCAAGTTGAAAGATCTCAGTCATGTCCAAGTTTCCACAGTACAGCTGGCCATATCACCAACTGGAATATATAATGATATCATCAGTAAGTTTCATGAATTCCTTAGGCCTAATTATAACTAATTGGCAATAATTATTTTCTTCTACTTTATTTTGGAACATTTTCTTATCATATTTCTTAAGAAATATTCAACTTTATCTTGAATGCATAAAAATTGCCTTGAACATCAACCCTAATCAAGTTGTTGTACTTTAAAAAGCATTCATCTCTCATTAGTTATAATTATCTAATTATATAGATGATCAGACAAAAGAATACTCAACCATTTGATAATATTCTAGAAGAGTTAGAGACAGATGAATAGCTAATTAATGGCTCTTTGATTTGAAACCTCAAATATTCTGGTTATTTGATCCAACATTGGACCATCATATTAGTTAAATGAATTAAGATCAGTAAAACTCATGAAGAAATTCCAAAGTGTCTTTATCAGAATATGCTGCTGCATTAAAATTTAACAGAATAATCCATGAATTACCATTAAATTAGATTATCTTATTTTTATTCATGTAAATTTTAATGTTGTAATTTTTGGCCAATGATCTTGGTGATTACAGTACTTTAAAAGTCAAATTATGACCAAAAGTAGTATTTATACTTTTGTTCCATAATCTAGTTTGTATTAAGCACCCTATTTCTGTTATTATCATCTCTTCTTTCATAAAATATAAATATTTTATCTAAACTGTTTAAGCTATCTATTTTTATGAGATCTGTCCCGAATTTATCCAGCCATTCAATATTTTGAGAAATATAGCTTAATTAACACAATAATGCTCTAGTCTATTTCAAGATACTCCCTTTGGGACCTAATACAATTATCTCAGCATCAATTCCACTTTTCAAAACAAACATTGAAGTTCTTTTTTAGAATGATTAATTGCATTCAGGCTATATCTTCTGTTATATCATCAAAGTCAGAATTTATATACTGATGACTCACTTTGGATACTGGAGACTCATTTTAAACTGCAAAAGAAGACCCAAGTTTCTTTAACATAATTCCATGAATTAAGTCAAAAATGTAAAATTAATTGGGGTAAACTATAATCGTGCAAAAAATTAAATGGTTCCTAATGTAGTAGAAAAATTAATTTAGTTCAAAACCCAAAGCATTCAGTTTTATACCATCATTGTCTTTAAAATAGTCTATGAAACCTAGGCACAATAAGAATTTAGTATAATAGTTTTTTCAGAGATATGCCTCAGAATGCACAAGTTAGTTCCTTGTAAAGGGTTATGTTCTTTATCTCTTTGAAGCTTTATATGCATCTCTTCCAGGTATATATAAATATGTGCCCAAATTCACTCTTGTTGGTGGCATAAATATGCCTAAGCGAATCACCTGTGTTGGAACTGATGGAAAGAACTACAGACAACTCTTGAAGGTAAACTGAAAACTGGATTTTCATTACAGATAATGAAAATTGTAGTTTTTATTTATTTTTGGGTACTTAACTCATTCCACGATCCTTTATGCACAGAGCCAGGATGATCTAAGGCAAGATGCAGTCATGCAACAGGTGTTTCAGCTTATAAACTTCTTTTTAAATAAGGATCAAAATGCACAGAAGAGAAAACTGCGCATTCGGACATACAAAGTATTTTTACTTATATTTAACAGTACTGGATAAGTTTAAATAATATACATTGATATTTAAATATCCTTTTAATTGATTTGAGTCAATCCTATTTTTGCTCATGAAAACTATTATGAATTATATTGGTTTATATTTTTAGGATAGATAATTTGTTACAAAATGCTTTGTAACTTAATGCTTGTTGTAACCAGTAGTTTGTCTTTCATTGGAATGATATTTTAATTAATATATGTGGATAACTTTTATTGATTTAATCAGACTTCCATTTATCCTGTATATCTCTTTGAATCAATGGCTCTTCTATAAATATTTTTCTATATCATAAAAGTTTTTGCTATTTATTAGTAATGGTCCAAAGTCATATCAAAAGCAACTGACTAGCATATAAATAAGTCAATGAGACATAACCCAGGTATCTGTCAACAATGATAACAATATATTTAATTCCAGGTTGTACCACTTTCACATAGAAGTGGTATTATTGAGTGGTGTGCAAATTCAACAGCAATTGGTACCTATCTTCAAGGAACTAAAAAAGCTGTTGGTGCACATGCAACATTCAACCCTTCTGATTATTCATTGAATAATTGCAAAGATATGTTGAAGGTAAGTTAGCCAATTTTCTGAACTTAAAAAATTCGAGGAAACAGAATCATAAAAATATTTGCATAGATTCATGTTTATTCATCCCTAAAATGAAATGCTACCAGAAGGATTGAATTATAGCCAATAAACAAGAGTTAAATCCTTCTGGTAGCATTTATTTATGATATAAAATGAACTTTTTTAATTCTTGAGAAATTATGGTTTATATTTGTAAGCTGATTACAAGGTAAAACAGGAGTATGCATGCTCATGCCGGAAGGTTGTGTAGGTTGTGCAATGCCAAGTGGATTACTCTAAACTGTGTACAAAATAAAGAACTCTTTACAAAAGTGTCTCAAATTGCTCTCCTTGCATAAATACATTACAACTACCCAAAGGCTAAATGACATAAGGAACCAGAAATTCTTCGCTTTATGTATTCATTTAATAGGGACAGTTTCTATCAGTTACATGAAGCAGGTAACTGAAAGCAAGTTAATAGGGCATACTTTCTGCTTTGCCTCTCTTTAGGAAATGTTACTTGATGGAAGCCTCAATATTTAAGTTATTGTGAATATTTGATTTATGAACCTAGGAATTAAAGATAATAGAATATTGAAGTCATTCACGTCTATTAGCATATGTTTTATTTCTATTTATGGATTCTGGTTTGAGGTAACATGGTCAAATATAAGTATAAATATACAAGAGCATTTATTTTACGCATGAATTACTTAAATTGTATTTAACTCAAAATAATATTAATGAACATAATATTTTGTAACTTTTTTCACAATTTTATTAAATCAAACGCATTTTGATCATTGTTTTTAGAAATCTGATTTCTTTAAAGTGCCATATAAATTACCTCTCTATTGTAAACTAATTCTTATGGAAATTCATTGAATAATTAATTAACTTTTTTATTTTCTTTATAATAACTTATTTTCAAATTAGTATGTTTCACCTGCTAAATTTTATACTTTTAAACAATTATACCTGTATACTGCTTCAAAGCTGGATATTGAATGTTTAAGAATTAAATATTACATAACAACAATCCCTTATTAAATATGAGCCAAAATTGGAAAATCACTTCAGTGCAGCCTCTGAAGAGGCAAGGCCTTCTCAAATTTCAGATAAGTTCACACAGATCCTAGGTGGTCATTTGGGGTGGAAACTCCACTTGCACATCCATTTTTGAAATAATTTAAAAATTAATCATAATTAAACAATTGGAAGAGAATACTGACATTTTTATAAATCAAACCACTTTGCTTTTCGACATAAACTTTTTATTTTCACGACCCAGATTTTGTTATAGCATAACATCATAACATATAACATAACCTGATGATGTTATGCTATAATGAAACCTGGGTCATGAAAATAAAAAGTTTATGTGGAAAAGCAAAGTGGTTTGATTTATAAAAACGTCAGCATGAAGATTTTTCACGAAGTTACACCAGAGACTGTTTTATTGAAAGAGAATATTTTAATGAAAACCAGTTAATTGATCCTCATATCAATCCTTAATGTAGTGAAAGTAAGTAATATACATTAACAGATCAAATGACTTCATGCCAAGTATGGCTCATAGAGGAATTTAAACAATAAAATATTCTATGGAAATTTCAAAATTTAAAAACCTATTGGAGCGAAATCCAGGAATTTCCAAAACTCTATAGAACAAACAATTGCATTTCAAACATAGCAGAATATTCCTCATGAAAGTGAGGGCACTTGAAGAAGCTATATTGCTATTAAAGGAATGACATCACTATTCAAGACTTATTCATGATATCATTGAAGTTGCAAAGTATCCTTAATATTCCTTAAAATTCCATCATCTACAATACACATGAATGAAAGTGTCATTAATCAACCAATTAAAACCTATTTAATATATCAAGCTCCTTATATATATGGGTGGCTAGACTCAATGTATTACAATTTTGAACAAAAGTAGATTTGAAGATCAATGAGATTGAATGAAAGATTAACAAGAGCTGAAACATTAGTTCAATTACATGGAGTACAAAAACATTTCAGGCAGATAAACAAATTTAACATTGCCTTTATCCTCTACAAATAATAGAAGCCTTTTCAAGCACTTTGTATAATTGTAATCCCTAATTACACTTACGTGATCTTTCATGAATTATCAAATAAACATAGAGAAAAATTAAATCTGCTAAGCTTATTTCGAAAGGTAACACCAATATGTTTTTGAGCCTTCATTCCTTCTAATATGAACCTAGATTCTCTTCAACATTAATTCTATGTTATTATATTTAACAGTTGAAGACATATAGGACAAATAGATTCTCTTCAACATTAATTCTATGTTATTACATTTAACAGTTGAAGACATATAGGACAAATGAATTCATGTGTATCTTGGCAGCTATAATTTTTAAATTGATATAACGTATCTACCTTAAATGTGCAACCATTATAATGATTAAATCAGGATTACAGTTGACCATTGGGCCATAATTGTTTTTTGTAATTTGACATATATCTATTGAATATCCTAAAACTCTTTTAATATTACATAATGCCCTTATTTTAAAGGTCAAATGCCTTCCTTGTATTCATATATAAAAATCTGTGATGGCTGAAATTAAATAAGCCATATTATATCCTCTATATAAGCTAATAAATTGGACCAGCCCTTTGACATCATTTGAGTTCCCATGAAATATATATAGCCACATGTATATAGTTTTAAAATATCTCAAATTCAACCTCATAGAGACCTAATTAGATTAAAACCCAAATCCATTTGAAGAACAATTTAATATTAAATTGCAAAATTCTATTTTTACAGAGATATTATTGATAAAGCCCAGGGTTTAATTTTATAAAAAATAATTTGATGCACATAAATAACTTTGTAATTCTCATTTAGAATGTAAAATGATATTTTGAATCTCTGGATTCTTTCATTGGTTATAATATACTTGGCAAACATTAATATAGCAGAGGCCAAGAGGATTTTAGAGAACATTTCTTTAGTTTGGCCTCCCTATATCTTCTCCCTCTGTTCTTGTGCTAATTTTATAACCCTGTTTAATATACCTCCTTCTTGTATTCCTTGTATACCCAGCCTGATCTTTCTTATCTTTTTATCTTACATTATATCTTTTTCTGGCATGAGAGTCACAAGAGTATATATGCTTTATTTGGTCTAAAACAATCTATGACATCACAATATGAAAACAAGTACTTTCAATTAAGAGATAATTGAAATCAAATTAGACATTCTAATGCATTTGATATAAATCAGGCATATGCACCTATCAGTTCAAATTTATTTTATTTGCAAGCATAATTATTTTCAATTGACATATCTTTTCAGTCCTAATTATTTTTATTGCTTGTGATGTCTAGGAAAATTAGGATATTCCTAGTACAAGAATTAGTATTCTTTATGGAGAGAAGTATGAGGCTGATCATTATATTTTGATTTGACAAATCTTTTACTTTTCTCAACTTTTAAATATTAATGCTTGTAAACAGAAATATTTATAAGAATTTTTTTCTCCTTACAGAATGTCCAAAAAGAGCCAAAGCATATCAAGTTGCAGGTTTTTCTAGAAATATGTGACAATTTACGACCTGTATTTAGACATTATTTTTTCAGCAAATTCCCTAATCCTGCAGTTTGGTATGAAAAAATTCAGTCTTATACCAGAAGGTATGTTTCTATTTTATTGATTTCCTAGAATATGCCTCCAAGGTACATTTCTCTTATAATAGTCCCTCAAAAAATTAAACAAAACATGCAAAAGGGTCCATTATATTTTAAGTAAGCCTACAAAATACTACAATTGTATATTTAAAAATTTTTCATCATCCTTGCTTTCTGAATGTGTGTATGGAATCATATAGTTGTCATACAAGTTTCATTATAATGAAGAATAGCAACCAAACAAAACTGAAAAGTGTTATGTAGGAACAAATTTTCCATTTGAAAATTTGAGCAAATATCTGTAAAAGATTAACATGGACATTTCAAAGTAATTTTCTTTTATTTAATTGATCCATAGTAATTAAAATGATATACCAGCAAAATAATTACTGGCCAGTTGGCAAGAGTTCACCTACTTGGCATTTGAGATTTTTATACATTAGCTCTATTTTTCTGGTTAAATATTTTTTAAAAAGGGTTTTAAGTCTCACTCTTAATGGTGATCATAAGTAAAAATGATCCATCACTTCTCTTTTCTCTGTGTAACCATCAGAAAAAGTTGATATATTTAAAACAAAAAAAAGAATTATTAATCACATTAAACAGTAATTGGTATATGACAACTCTAAATAAAAATGTACAGATCTGCAAAAATATAACATCTAATTTATAAACAATTACTTGTACTGTCAGTGTACCTTTTAATCCAGGAATATTATATAAATATTATATAAACATATGCTCTATATGCTCTTGTAAAGATTGATCTCATTTATTGGTTAATGCTTAAGAAATTAAATATTATCTTTGCTTTCTACAGAAATAAAACTTTATTTGTCGACTAGTTTCATTTACACACATATTGGTTAATGCCTGAATTAATTCCCAACAATACCATTTTATTTTTGTGCATATCATATGTTGTTAGAAAAGCCGTAATAAACAATGTTTCATAATTAATAAGTCTCACTGAATATATTCCAAAAAATATTTTAACTCCATTGGGAGTTAAAAGTATTTCTGAAATGACTAAAATCCAAAGAGTAGAGAATGTTGTTATTTTTGCCTACACATTATAATTTAATGTGCTGTGAATTGTCTGAGAATTGTAAGAATAATGCCATTTACGAAAATAGGTGCATAAGTTTATGTATGCAACCTACAACATATACACCATGCATATTTTTGCATGATTAAGTTTAAAATTCCAAATTTTTTTTAATTATAGTAGGATTATTATTTACATGTAACAAAATAGGAGTTTAAAAAAGTAATATTAGGAACATTGCTCTGATTTAATGAAATAGGAGAGTAACTCTTGATGGTTACAGGTACCTCTTCAGACTAAATTTTCTCTTTTGAAATTATTCATCAAAAAATATATTTGATGGTAAAATGTCAGTGTGCACAATCTGATCAATAATATTTCAACTTTGGGATGTGTACAGCAGAGTTTTTGGGACTTAGTTCTCGTATCTTACAGCGTGCGTTCCAAAAGTAATGCAATTAAAATTCCTGCACCCTACCTATTGGTCGGAGAGGAATCAAACCACTTGGAGTATGTGGGGGTGAACAATAAGCTTCGCTGTGACGCCGGTCTAAATGCTCTTCAAGCTGTGGAAGAAGCAGGGCTTCAGTTATTATAACCCTCTGCACGCCGACCGTGCCACGAAAAAATGGAATCGACATTTGAGCCACGTTACGCGATTAATATGTTTTGTGCTAAACTAAAAATATCTTTTGAAGAGACTAACAAGATGATTCGAGAGGCTTACTAGGACTCTTCTCTGTGCTACTCACAGGTTTCGAGTTGGTTATGGGTCTTTGAGGAGGGCCACTACGAACAATGCTCTGGGGGGCTGTCAACCAGCAAAACCGACGACAATATGTCTCGTGTTCGACAATTGCTGGACCCTGATCATCAACTGAGTATCAAGATTGTTGTCAATCTACTAAACTTGTCGTCTACTGGTGTGTTTTGCATTGTTACTGTAGATTTAGCGATGAGGAAAGTGTGCGCCAAGCTTATGCCCAAGGTGTTTGACAAAAATGCACCAAGAGCCTATGAGTTCCTAGCCAAACACCAAATGTCAACGCTGTCTCCTCTATAGTCCTGACGTCACCCCAGGCAGACTTCTTTTTGTTTCCTTGGATTATGTCAGCCCTGAAAAGAACCCATTTTTCGTCCATAGAAGAGATTCAATCAGCCATGACAAAGATCTTGCGAGAAGTCTCCGAAGATGCCTTCCAGGGCGCGTACTGGTTTGGCAGAGTCGCTGAAAAACGTGTAGAGATCCAAGGACAGTACTTTGAAGAGTTTCAAGCGTTTATGCAAATATGTACAATAAATACTTTTAAAAAAATAATTGCATTTCTTTCGGAATGCACCATGTAGCATCCATAAATGGCATCGGCACCTTTTATGGTATAAATTTGGATACCATTTCACGTAGATAATACCATAATGAAATCCTTAAGCAAATTGCATCTGGCGCCATCAATATTAAAAAATAAAATTAAAAGAAGTCAATAACAGATTAAAATTATATGAAACTGACTATATTTATGCATTTATTGAAAAAAAGATTAGAATCTGCAAGTCATACAATACTTCATTAGAAGTGAAATATTTAGGAATGAAACACGCTATGCAAGTACCTGTTTCAGAAACTACATTAGGAATTAGAGGCGTGTGTTTAGGGTTAATCAAAGTTCGTCAAATGAATTCCTAATTTTCTAGAGTATGACCCATTCATTTGGACCCCCATTTCTTATTTTAATGCTGCTGCACAGCAGATAAAGTAAAGATTTCTCTACTACATAACATATAACTAAATATCAGTATCTTAATGCTACTGATTATATTCAATGATATACCAATAACTCTGCCAGAAAAAATATAGATAGGTTTTTAATGGTGATATATATTTTTGTCATGTGATTTTATATTTAAGACAAATCATTTTTATTTGATGATATTATTTGTTTGATAGTCATTTATTTTATGTCATAAAAATTCTTTGCCTAACATTTATTTTCTTACCTTTGGTTTGTCAAGAATGTCTCACAATTAAGATCTTGTTACTTTGCCATAAAATGAATAACATACTTGCAAACATATGTAGATACTCATGTTCAGAAACAATATGAATCTAAACATTCTTGTAGTTACCTTACAGCACTTGTTATACCTAAAATCTTCCAGTATTAATGCTGAAATTATAATAGCCATGTATTGGCAGTAAAACTGCAAGGCATTGATAAGAAAATATCTGTAGGTGATTCCAAAATATGATACAACTTTCATTGGAACTGATAAATAAAGAGAAATTATAATGGAGAGAATCAGTATATTATTTTATAATAATAAACATATAATTTTTTGAAATCTTAATTTGTATTTATTAGGACATGAAAATATGTTTAACTATCATATATATTCTGGATTACCTTCAGTGTTGCCACATCATCCATGATTGGATATGTATTGGGGCTGGGTGACAGACATTTGCAAAACATACTAATTGATGCAGTCACAGCTGAGGTCCTCCATGTTGATTTAGGTGAGTCTGATAGCAAAACAAGCATGCAAATAGTATACCATTTTCTTATTTTATTTACCTTTCCATTTCTAGAATGAAATATGGCAAGTATTGCAAAGGGAGTTTGCAACATTTATATCAAATATTATATTTAAAAAATTAACATGTTCATTTAATTGATATTAACTGTCTCATTTTAAATTAAACTGCATTCATCAATGGCTACAAATTAGTACAAGGCTGGACAAATATAAGGCATGTCCCAAACATAATGAATTTTATCATCCCAGATAGATGAGCAATGTTTCTCTGGCTGGGTTTCAGGGAAGGAAGCCTCAGAAATGGCTGGAGATAGATAGCAGTGGGCTTCCTAACTTGCAGATCTGTTATTTGCTGTTTCTCTATAAGATGACCTTGTTGTGCTCCATCATTAACAGTTTATTTTAACAGCAGTATACCATCACATTTTGCATGAATAGGGAAAAACTGGGAAAGTGATTCATGACATGCTATATACAGTTTAAGATGATAACACAATAGTTCATCAGGTGTTTCTCAGTGGCACAAGTAGATTAGAAAGGATAAATAATATTCTAAAATAACAGAACATTCAGGATTCCTTTAACTTCAAAAAGTGAAAAAAATCTTGCAAGATTGAAGGCTTTGTTGGTCAGGGACCATAGATGAAAAAAAATCATAAATACAGTAATCAACCTGAAGATGAGCTTAGTAGGTGATGGCAGAATTCACCCAGTACTAAGCCTAATGGCATGTAAATATTCACACATCAGAGTAGGGGGGCAGTTCCTTTCCCTAGGCTGGTTATGTTTTCCCAGGAAAATCTGGTTCCCAAAAAATCACATAGCTTGGGTGGAGCTACAGGTTCCCAGAGTGCTTTGCTCGGGAATTGAACCCAGGACCCTTTGGTCAGTAGCCCAATGCTCTACCTCCTGGACTAGCATGATCTATTGTAGATGAAGTAATTGCATAATTTATGATGAACTTGAAATACCTAAAAATGAGGTCCCATGTGCATAAGAAAGGTGTTTGCAAATTCTGTACCGTAAGTCCTCACAGTCAATCAAAAGGAAACTCATGCATGTATCTGCCAGGAGCTTCTATATATAAAGATCCAAATTTTTAGAAAGTGACTTAACAGGTATCTTTCTCTTCTGGAACTTCATATTGGTGCTAAAAGGATTTCATCATGATTTGGCATAAGCATTAGAACTAATAGAATCATTAAAAAAATAATAGAATAGAATGTTTGGCCAAAAATATTAAACCTTGTAAGTCCCCTGAGCCTGATCAAATGACTGCTTACATAAATAAAGCAAAAGGAAAGGTACTACGGCCGAATGAATGGAATAAAGTGTGAGTGTGTGGTCCCTGGCGAGGGGTTTTTTCCCCCATAAACCCTGAGTGGGTGTGTGTTTGTGACTTGCAATGGTCAATTTGCACTGCAAATTGTCACCGGAGTGAGAAAGTGTGTGCAGTTTTGTTATCCTTATTCTTTGCACCCTCCCCCATGTCCCCTAACTAGTGCCCCTAAGAGTACGGCTTTGGGTAATTTGTATTTATTCCAACTGCTTATATATTTAAGGACCTAGCATGAGAAATTGTACCATTCTAGATTTCATTAGTAAGAAATCAATAGTAGATTATAATGTTCCCAGTTATTGGAAAACCACTAATGTAATACCAATATTAAACAATTGAAGGAAGAATAAACCAGTCAATTACAGGCCTATTTCTACTATATCCAGTTCATGCAGGAACATGGATCATATAGTTGCTACTATGATTATGAAATACCTTGATAATCAGGAATTATAAATGAAATATCAACACAGTTTCTAAAGGTGAGATCTTGTCAGTCAGCTTGACCTTTTTGTTTCTGATATTTTTAGTTTGGGAGCGAGTTCCACTACATTCAGTACTTCTAGATTTTAGAAAACTTTTGACAAAGAACTTTATAGTAAACTTCTCACAAAGCTAGAAGCATATTGCATAGATAAAAATATCAGGCATTGGATTTAAGACTTTTTGAATGGTCAGGTACAAAGAGTGGTCATAAATAGAGTTAGTTCAATTTTAAAGGAAATCACATCAAGTGTTCCCCAGGGAGGTATTATAAAATCTCTTTTGCCCTTCTTTATATTTATGGCAATAATTCAGTAGTTACAAATAAGATATATTTATCTGCCGATGATGCAATGAAATATGGATATATACAGATAATACTGAGAATAATAATAATGCTGAGGTTGAAGTAGCTTCAGCACTTGATCTAAATACTCTATAAAGCTGTTGCAATGCTTGACAAGTAGAATTAACCTTAATGAAGTGCATAGTAAGGAAATTTTAGAAAAAAAGTATTTCCCTCTTAAACGCCTACGACATCAGAAACACCAAAATGGAATTTGTAGGCTCAAATAAATAGATAAGCATTACCCCCACCTCTTCTGGGTGAAAAATATAAAGGGAATATGTGGACAAGCTAACAAAGCCTTTCCTGGATGAAATATATATGGGGAATATTTGAACCTGCTAACAAAAATAGGATTTGTTGGAAGAATATGAAAAAATGGGGAGAAAAGTTTGAAAAGAAATGTTATATTTGACAAGCTAAGACTGATTATAAATATTCTGCTAGAATATGGTAACCTAATGAAATTAGATTAATTTTCAAGTTTGATCACATGCAGAGTAGAGAAGCTAGATTCATGAAATCCTGCAATGATAAACTGAGATGGCATCAAAATTGTCGGAGGAGCTAGGTTGGGAATCACTAGGTTGGGAGTGAAGGCTTAAATACAGAAAAAATCTCTTTAAAATTAGAAAAATGTCTCTTCAGCAAAGATGATGAAAATATATTATTATCCATATCATACTATGGTAGGTGAGATCATGTTTATAAAATTATGGAGATTAAGTGCAAAATAGGCAGCCATACAAAATGTGTTTGTAATTTTTACAATAATTACCAACTCATTTAATATGGACATTGAACAATTCCAAAAAATGAAGCCTGAAATATAAAGTATATAGAACATATGGATCTAAGTTGCCATTTTTCCCATGAGCAATAAGGGATAAGAAAAATTTTTATGTGATTATGGTATCAATAATAACATTTGGTTAAAATTAGTCTGGTGTGTATTCATTCTCTGTTATTAATCCTAGTGATAACTTACAAGGTACTTAAAAAGAGTTTTAAATATATAATTACTACAAAGTTAATGCTTGCATATATAGGTTTCACCATGGCCAGATGATGGTACAAAATGAATTATCAGGTGCCATATTTTTGCATATGATGTGATGCTTTTTATTGAAAATATAAATGAATATATTTTTGTTGCAAATATTTCATTTTCATGATGATGAAATCTACATATTTAAACTAATCATTTCTTTGTACATGAAAATATGTTTAGTTTAATTGAAAATTGACCCCTAATGGGTATTGTTGTTAAAGTAAATTAGTTTAACATTACATAATAGCCATACTCTGGCATACCTTTTTATTTTAGGAATTGCCTTTGAGCAAGGGAAGACCATAAGCTCACCGGAAACAGTACCATTTAGACTCACTCGTGACATTGTAGATGGGATGGGGGTTTCAGGAGTTGAAGGAGTATTTCGAAAGTAAGTAATAGGTTCATTTCCCTTCAGACATTTCCTTAATAGAGCCTAACATTTTAAAGTTCAAGTAAAATTCAAAAAGAATTAACCCTCACAGAAGAAGTTTGTAATTTCAAATAAGTCTCTTCATTGATGTTAACAAACTGAAGTATCATATTTTATACTTAATAAAGGGATTATTTTTTCTAACAATACTTATCTTACAATTCCTTAATAAAACGTTAATTCATGCATATACCACTCATTGATGAACACCAAGTTTATCTTGTGACTTTTTATAATTTCATGTTTTACAATGGGGAATGCAATGAACAATTTCAGAAATATATCTGAAGAAGGAATATCTTCAGAAGCATTGGTCAACTATTAATTCAAAGTATGCTATACAGATTGTTCATAACATTTTATCAATGGCTTTTGTCAAATTTATAATTACCGCTCAGCTTTCTGCATAGGCATTGACAGACTTGGCAAGTAAAATCAAGAGTTTTTTACCCTTAATATATTTCTCAAGAGGAAATAGGAACAGAACTAGGCTCAGTTCTGTTCCTAATTCCTCTTGAGAAAGGTGGTTGGACCACTGAAAATTCGAGAACCAGTGAGTCCCTCTTTTGTGTGTTTTGGTTTCTGTGTTTGTTATGACTATCAGTGAATTTACATTACACGTTTGTGGGTTTTCCAAAAAAGTGTATATATATATATATATATATATATATATATATATATATATATATATATATATATATATATATATATATATATATATTTATATATATAACTTTTGGACGGCACAATAGAACACAGAATAAAACAGATAATATGTAAAAGAACACTTGCATTGTAGATTATTTCAGCTTTCAGTCTACTCCGAGGCCTTCTTCAGGTCAGACTGAGAGTTCTTGAGGGGAGAGTATCTGGGGAGGGAAGAAGGGGGGGTGGAAGATTTAGGGACTGCTGGGAAGGGAATTAAAGATGGTGGTTAAGGGTGAGAATTTTAAAGGATCGAAAATATTGGATGTATGCGGATTCGTGAGTTCTCATTTCTATGTTGGTGGCTGAATTGGGTAGGGATTCTAGAATTGTTAGGGAAAAGCATTTGTCGAATGATAGGTTGTGTGAAATTGCATGTAAAGGGATAGGAAGAGAAGAGAGTGAAGCAGAATTACAGGAGTAGCGGTGATTGTTCATTCGAATGGATAAGGGGGTAATGCATTTGCCTATGTAGAATGAAGTGCATTATTTGCACGACAAAAGGTAATATTTTTCGAGAGGCAGTTAGCATGGGTACGGGATGATTGGGCAATGAAGGGATGTGGGGAGAGGTGAGCAGATCTGATCAGCAGGCATGTTTTACATCAAGGGCCATTGCAAGTTGGAGAAATATGAGGAAATTTGTCAGGGTGGGGTGCCAAAGGATTGGTTGATATCAGAAGGTTTCTGAGATTGGCTGGTCGTCTGTAAGCAACAGAGGGGCATTGGGACAGTAATAAATGATATTAAATATGATAATACATAAGTTAATGTACCTAGAGTGAATGTGAACAATTAATTTGATTGTGAATAATTTGAAATGTTTGAATTCAAGTATTTATTCTGATAGCAGTTTTAACATGCATGGGGATATAATCTATATTTATTCTTCCAACAGATCATGTGAGGTCACAATGGCTCTGATGAGAAAGCATCGTGAGATTATTCTAGCAGTCCTAGAGGTTCTTATATATGATCCACTTTTTGCATGGACACTTAAGCCTAGGTATAAAATGAAGGAAACTGACCTGGAGAGCAGTAATGTATTAATCTCACAACAATCAGATAATGCAGATGTAGCTACTGCTTTACCTGAAGAGAAGAAATCCTCCTCATTGCCGTCAGCAATGGAGCCTACAGTGCATCCAGCTGATGTCAGCACCTCCAAGATTAGTGCTAAAGATTTCAAGTCTATATGCGATAAAACCAGCATTGCATCAACAGAGGCTAGCACCCAAATAGGTAAGGACTTTTGATATAATTCAATGCTGTTGTATACATTATGTTCACTGCATTATCCCATGACAGACTAAAATATTATGTTTTATAATCATTAATGGAAGATAGACAGGTTTCATCATAAGAGATATTTTGGAACTAATTCTTCTGTTCTACAGTACTCACTCATCCTCTCTTTTGTTATTGTATTACTTCATGTTACATGCCTGCTGAGTCAGGAACATGGGATCAAAAAATCAATATTTGTTAAAAAATCAAGTAATTAATTATAAGAAAGTAATGAAAGTAATATTAGTTCCATGTAAACTTCTTGCATTTAAAAATCATTTTCTTTATGAAAATATTCCCATCAAGGATTTCTATGGTAGATAAACAAAGCTAATTAGGTTACATGGGATTGTAAATGGAACATTAATCTTATCTCTTCTGAATCCTATCATTATCAAAGCCAAATGATATGAAATCAGAGCCTTCCCCTGGGGCAGAGCCCTCATTATTATGTATAATTGTACCCTTCTTGACCTGATGAATTTATAAAATGAATATTATTATGATTGAATTAAAATGAATATTATTCATCCAAGTCACACCATAAAATTTTCAGATGCTTGTGTAATGTTCAACAAGGATGTGTGGTATTTCATTAATTGGAATTGAAATAAATACAAGTCCTAATGAAATAATATATTTACATTCTGTAAATTAGACGAAGTCTAAATCTTAAAGCTGTAAAAACCATGGCTTAATTATCTACTTATTAAGACAAATACAAATAATGGCTTAAAGTTATTTTCTTTTTCAATGAATTAGATAACTATTAACTTTAGAATATATTTTGTATAAATTGTGAAAAATATGGCATTAACTCATTATACAACAAAATTACAATAGCATCTTTGGCACCAAATTAAAATGTATTATTTTTTATATCTGGCTATTGTAAAAGAATTAAAAGGAGAATGCATATGATAATAATTAAATATATTAATTACTTTTTAAACAAATATTTATTTTTAGGATAGAAAGATATCAAATGAATAGAATTAAGTAAAGCATTTTTACGAATGCTTTGTTTTACCTGTTGCCTAAATCTAATTTAAGATGTGATATATCAAAATTTTTGACAAATTTAAAAATATTCCTTTTCATTATAGATATTGAAAAATTCAAAGAAACTGCATGAGATGCCACAGCCGTAACTTTTGACAGAGTCATCCTATTTCCTATCAATTTTCATGTAGTATAAACTCACACAAGTTTAGGTGAAATCTGGTAATAAATTGTACGTGAAAGTACTTGTAAATAAAATGTCTCATGAGCTGCAAATTTAGTCTTTGGACTTCTATGTAATTCTATTTCCAATCATACTGTGATATATCCAGATATATGTAAAATGGTATGTCTTGTATGATTAACATTATCATATATGAGTATTGTATCATGTATTTCAATGACATCTTGTATCTCGTATTTACATGCCGTTTATAAAGCAATTTATTGATTACCTTTTGAAAATCACATAAAAAAACTTTTTTTCTGGTAATTATTCCATGTTGCCACTTTGCACATTAGAAAATGACTCTCAAACTTGAAAATGAATAAGACATGTTGTTGTACGAATCACCATATCCTCAATAATTTTTTTATATTAGGAAAACATTTGTGATGTTATGCACTAAATGAAGTTTTTCTTTAAAAATTGACACATGATTAATAAAGTTTTTTAAAAAATAACAAATGGAAAAATTCCATTTATCAAATTTCATGCAGTCACATAATTTTACCCGGAAGTATGTTTTACAGTTTAAATTAAAGGCATAAAAAATGATATTTCTGAGTTACTGAGTATTTATTCATTTCTTTGTCAGCGGAACAGAATGCCACCGCCATAAGAGCACTGGCGAGGCTGGAACAGAAATTACTGGGCACTGAAGATGGGACTCCAGCATCATCTGTAGAGGCACAAGTTGAGAAGCTCATTCAAGAGGCACAGGATGCAAAGAACTTGTGTCTCCTTTATCCTGGATGGCAGCCCTACTTGTAATATGCTGATATGCTGCTGCTGATATAGTCCAATATTTGATTGTATCAGTTTTTTTATATATGTAGATTTTTAAAAATTTGTTTATGGTCATGATTTTACTTATTTAGTTGGGAAATTATTACATAATATCTGCCCATGCAATAGCAGTTTTTCTGACTAACACTGAAAATTTACTAACTATTGTTAAGTGATTAGTTTATGTTTAAATCTGTTAAAAGAAGTCAGAGCATATAAGGCAATTTGCATATTAGCCTCTAATGCTCTCAACAGTATATTATATTTTTGTTTTATGATAAATATGCTACATCAAGAGTGTAGCTGATGTTTTGAAGTAGATTGAGCAGTTAATTCATGAAAACTACATCCACAATTAAGATCATCTCAAAAGATGGATGCCAATGTCTGGTCGAAAGTTGTTTTCAATCACCTTTCCAAATTGAATGGTAGAAAATTAATCTTAATTTTGTAGAAAAGAAAGCTGAAATTTTTATTTGGTCACTCTAAATGGTATAAATGTTTATATTCTATGTTAAAGTTAAAATTAAGCTAAGTTTATCCAGGGTGTTTATGGACTGTATTCAGTATACTTTTTCCTTTGGTCAATAAATCTATTAGGTTAATAATTATTCTTTTTAAACTACTAAAACAATCTGTGCTGGGATTTGCCAAACATTTACTTATGTAATTGCCTTTTAAGATCATTTTATGTTGATATATAGTAGAGGATCCCTAGTATCACCGTAAATGATTATGATCAGGCTGGTTAGAAAAGCATCAACTACCAGACGACTTATTTAAGTTAAAGAAACAAAGAGTCCCTGAGACATGAGCCACTAGCCAGGTCATGACAGATATTACAGAATACTGTGTGAGTGGCTCACAAAAGTTTTGAAAAAGTACGTGAAAATAATTATACATGCCTTACAAATTTACAAAGGCTTAAGGTTGGTATTTTAAATAAAAAAAGACATTTATTTAGTTATATCATGTAATCATAGAAAATTTTCAATTATTAAAATACTATTTAATTAATATTAATCTATTTATATATTATTTGTGAAAGGATACAACAATTTATTTCAAGGGCTGCATTACATTTTCTAATTCTAGTAATCCCTAGTGTATAGTATATTTATGTTTATAATGCATATTATGAAAAATAATGTTTATTTGAATGCTAGGATAGATACTCTTGTAGCCTAAATTAGAATCCGAGTGCTAGCAGAATTTTTCAGTCAATTTCCTGTAAGAAGAAATTGTAGTCCAATGATAGAGTACTACTTTTAGAGATTTATTTATAAGCCAAACTTTGGGTTGATTAGTGTAGTTTTAATATCTCTACTTGGGTGCTCTATTAGAATTACCACAATTAGTGTATATCTTCTATCAGATGGAGTAAATTTTTATGAATTTGGTAGAATTTTCAAGAACTCTTTACAAGAATCTAAATGTGATAAAATCATAGAATTCATAATGGAATGTAACTTACCAATGACTGCCCATGTACATTTTTAAACAAATTTATCTTTTATAAAATTGTTGATTTTAAAATTATTTATTAGCCCATCCATATTGTTTCAAAATAGTTTATAGCAGAAATCCATATTTGGGTGTATTTATATTAATGTTGAAAATTATGTCCATCATGAAAAATTCACTGACTGGAAGGAATCATATCCAGTCGTCCCACATTGCCTGGGTCACCTTTCCGGGGTGCGTAAATGCCGTGTGCTCCTGCCCCTTCATTCCTTCGACGCCGTGCGTGTCGACCCCGTGGTACGTTGTTCGTACCATTTAGGGCACCACCCGTGTGACATCATTCGTACGTCATTCAACGACTGCCTAATAACTGGCACATTCGGAGTAATATGACTGTCTAATTAAAACAAAGTAGTACTATGACCCCAGCGGGACCTGGCAAAATGTGATTTCTGTCCAGTGCTCTGAATGTCAAAGTGAAGAACTTCAAGCAAGCGAGGGTAAACGGCGGGAACATGATTATCTTAAGGGCCAAATCTCTCGGGATGACAACCCTAGTTGCGCAATACCCTGGTACCTCCTCGTGGTGAGAGTCGGTAACGCGGAACCCTGTCGGATTGTGAAGCGAGGCAGGGGAATGCGGATAAATGCAGGGTCGCTGTCCACCCTTAGGGAGTTGCCAGCCCCATTGGGTTATTCCTGGGTATGAAAAGACAAAGTTGAAGCTGGTGTCCCTCGTCCGGTCACGGATGGCGGACGCACTTACTCTCGCGAGAGGTGGGTGGCCCCAGAAATAACACTGCCAGAGAACACATTTAAAACTCCATCCGACGAATAGGCTCAGGACCACGTTTGCGAACTATGCAATCGGCCCTTCACGACCAAAACCGGTATTGGTGACCACATCCGCAGAGAATATCCAGTAGCTACGGATGAAAAGGTTTCGGTTGCCAGGAAGAAACCTCGGTGGGAGGGGGAGAAATTACAATTGGTCACAATTTATGAGCTGAGAGGTATCGATTAAGGAGTACGATTCATCAACCAATACCTCCATGGCGATTTCCCAGAGTGAAGCCTGGAGCGAATCAAAACTAAACGTAAATCCCGGGATAGCGGGGGGTGAACTTCGGAACTAATTAACGTGCGCCCCGAGATACGCCCTCAGACTCCCCCTCCACTGACCACGATTGAACAGCCGTTACCCACGTCAGCCACGGGTACCTGCCAGCTGGAGGAGTGGTTGAGGAGTTCTATTCCGAAACTCTCCACGGAAAGAAGACACAAAAGTGCACTTCTGGCCTTCAAACGCGGTCAGCCCCTGGACCCGATGACGTTACGGTGCGACAATAGAGGGTGTTCGCAAGACTCATACCCGCGACCTTTTTCAACATCATCTTAGACGTACGGAGAATCCGTAACGATCTGACCTCTCCCGGACGGTTTTCAACCCTGTAGTGCGAAACCCGGGAAAACTGAGAACCTAATTTCCCAGATATCTGAACGGTGGAGTGTGGCTTGAGACCATAACAGCGTCATGTCTTGAACCGTGTAGTCGAGGGGAGTCTGCTCAGGGCGTTCTGCGATTGAACTCAAGACCTCGGGGATTGTCAAAGAGAACCCTGGCCAGAATCACGACGCGCGTATTACTTGGATAGTGGATGTGTTTCTGAGGTTGGTCTGAAATGAGCGTGACTGACAAATCACGTGATGTGATAATGGTGATTGGATGAAAATGCCGGGCATGACTTAGTGATGATTGCCCACTCAGGGGGGGACATCTGGCTGGACGAATCCAATTTTTGTAGGAGGTAATCTGATAGCCAAATGCCTCGTCATCTAATTAGTGACGTGCATGAATGGATTAAAGATATTTGAGGAAGAACGGTGGGGGTAACTGTCTGATGACTACGTTTGAATAGCCGTTCCCCTTTTAAGCCACGGTTATCTGCCAGCTTGAGGAATTGTATTCCTACACTCTCCAATGAAGGAAAGCACAAGAGTGCAGTTCTGGCCAAATTCCACCTGCAGGCTCTCAATGGGGAGGACGTTCTGAGCTCAATCTCCGCTTGAGTAACAAAAGTCTCCACTAGGACTGAAAGTTCCTTTCGGAAATTGAAGACCACGGAATCTACGTATGAAATCGGAAGATACGCAGACGTAACGCATATGCGTGGGTTCAGGCTCTGTTTAACAAATGTAGAGGAAAAGAGGTAATCTCGTACGCCCATCCCCACCTCCATGACGTGAGATTTGGGCAAATTCTGGAAACAGGTGGCCAAAGGAAATGGTTTGATGTAGTAAGAACACCTCGATTAATCAGCCATGAGGGCGCAGCCCCCTCATGACTGACTTTCAGATGTGAAACAATCCTTCTATTGACCAGTTTATTTGCCTCAATTGCGACCCCCTTCGATCCTTCAAGTCGAAGAATGGGTTAGGGGTCCACCGAAGGCACACTCTCCGACATTGCCAATGATAACATATGCGTGACGCAGAGGAAGAAGCCCAGGAAGGAGTAAATCAAACTGGTGGATTTTACAGAGGCTCAAATGCTATCCATGGGCGCTGTTCCTGACATAAATGGGTGCTTCCTTGGGAAAATTCAGCTCCAGGGTAGAACCCTAGAGGTTAAAAAGGGGCGCGGAAGAAACAGGAGTACAGGGAACCTGTGTCCAGACTACTCCTGGAATTTCAGGACGAAAGTTCCATGGTCCCAATTGGGCCTGGAAAAGCAGCGACTCTCAGGCATGAACCAGAGCCAGATCATCTGTCCTTTGAATGCCCTGCGAGCAGAATGGCAGGGGAGGTTATCGCTCGGTCATTGAAAACCTCCTCACCAAGGCAAGGGGCTGAACATCCTTCCCAGAGGCTAACTTAGGCAGTGCCGTGGAATCCCTGCTGAGGGGGGAGTGATCGAGCCCAGAAAAGCAGTATAGGCTGGACACATATGGTAAATAACAGCCCTTAGCGCCCAGAAAGTCAAAGACTGTCAACATCAATCCGAAGCTGCCAACGTTGCGTAGAAGGCGGCGGGTATACGCAGTCAAGTGAAATCTCTTCAAGAATATTATGGGTATGGCCCAAAGACAATCTTAGATGGCGAAAATAAGGCAGTAATGCCAGAGCTCAATCCCATGAACACCTTTTGAAACCCATATTCTCTGGAGAACCCCCTGGTATATCCTCCTTGTAGATGATTCGGGGGTTGAGGAGTGATTTGCGTTGACTTGCGGCTCCCGTAACACCCACGGAAGTCGATTTAACACCTCATTTGACTGACTCCGTGCCAGTATTGACGGAATAACACCACGTTTGTGGCGAAGCGTGCCAGCTATCATCAGAACACTGTATTATAACATCATCCTGCCACTCGGAGCTTTTCGATCCAAGATTTTTACGAGTCGAACGGTGCTTGACTTGAAGAAAGACGGAAGGATATCCTGAGGACATTAGACCTCCAATTAGCATAACATCTGTGGCCGCACGCCAATTGCATAAGATTCTTGCAAAGCACCTAATAACAGCAGAGCTAGTGGATAAGAGACAGAGGTGAATGATGGGCCCACGGAGGATACAACGGTTCATGGTGCACTTTTGTATGACGCGAAGGACGCGAAGACCTGCCTCAATAATTTCCCGTCGCAACATCCGCCTTCATGCTCGCACCAGGTCTTTGTCCTCAAAACCTCAGAAATACGAATTTTCACGCAGCGGTCTCCAGCGAATTTATTGAGTAACAACACGAGCCTCGAAGACTCGCCCTCAGTCCATGGATAGTTCTTTCGCCCTGATTCATTGGGACCTTCAAGACAAGGCACGACTGGAGGCACTTCTCATCACGCTGGGCAGAGTGCACATGCCGTTCATGAGTCGCTTACCCCCGAGGCGTAGAAAACGCCTTGAACATCTGTCACAAGAAAATTCTCAGTCGACAGGTCCCCGCACCACTCCTTCATCGTTTACAGTTAGAGTAGTAGCACACGACGGATTGGTAGGATCGATACTCCCGTCACACATTTCGAGCGTCAAAATCTTTGCATCGTAACAGGTTGCAACGTCTTTACATGTTCCGTGATTCCTCTTGCGCTAGTGAAAACATTAGCTGAAAGCGGGCACAAAACTGCGTCAAAATCGAGCAATCAAATGTCGCTAGACGATCGGTCGCAAGGTCGCATATGGGATCGTCCTATGTTATCCGCGTAGTTAGAACTAGTACCCCGTGGCATCCGAGGCTTCGCTTCCGCGTAGGTATGTACTGATATTGTGGGGTAATATAGGTATCGGGTCTGCCTCAGTCCTACTCACCAGTGACACACACCGTCGGATAAGGGTCGCGTCAAAAGTGTTGGCCAAAACAAAAATCTCACTACGTATATAAACGGCGGTCTGGGAAGAAATACAGAAATAAGCTAAATCGTACAGGTGCCTGTACACCGAGCTTAATGACGGGTGATTTTCTTTGAGTGGGGCGTCATCATTTAGCCATGTCACACAACCCATACAACCCCCACCCATTTCTCACGGTCATACGCGGCCAATCCCAAAAGTATATCTTTGACACAAGCAATATGCTTGTCGGATATTTGGCCTAAGTTCTCTTTGATAGCTCCTGAGCCCCGAACATTATCGCTGATCGCCCTGACCACACCCCTCCACGACACCAGACCTGATCCTCATATCCGATCGGGGTACACTCCACTGGTCACATATCTTTGAAATGAAGGTATCTTCCTTCCCATTGTACTCTACCTTTTACCGATGTGACTCGTCAAAAGTTAGGTTGTTCGACACGTCCTTTACATCGAAATCGACGCAGTAAGGCCGTCCGTTCTAGGGAGAAATAGTTTGGTTCCCGGGTCCCGCGTTCGAAGGTTATTACTGCTCTTTCTCCACGCACGGTGGGAGGACCGCGGCAAAGCTTTGCGGTCCTCCCACCTACTCCAAGTGGTTCAATCCAACTCTGACCAATTGGAGCAGAAAATTCTTGCATTATTTTTGGAACGCACCCTGTCGTTTCGTTTCTAGAACGAAAAAGGCTAAGCTAAATATTAAAATATTGGCGAGCCAGAGCTCGAACCTGTCGATGTCAATCGATATTAGGTGGAGGAAAATGTGTAAATATTCGGACCATGAGAATTTTTCCATTCTGTACTTGCGTTTACTATCGTTTGTGTCTAGCCAAGAATACAAATTTACCTTTTCCTTAACTGGACGTCACTGCATTTTACTCCTTCCATAAATTTGCCTCTGCTAATTTTTTCAATGCCGGTATACAATATGCATTTAATAAGACCTTGGTATTCTGAGTAACTTAATCAATATATAGAAATTCATAATATCCGTAGAGAGGACTCGGCAATAATTTGACTTAATGCCTATTTTCATTTCAAAAGAACTTGATGGCTTATTGGCAGTTACATTTTTGAGAATGAGGTAACGGACAGGCAATGTTTTATTTATGCGAGGCCCCTCCGCCCCTAATACCTTCTCGCGAAGCATTTGCCCGACGGGAAGGTTTCAATTCAGGGGTGGGTACTTTTCATCACCTTGACTAATGATTTGCCTGACAAATGAAATCTCAATCTGTTTTTATGTGCTAATGACACCACTTTTGTGCAAAAATGACAACATCCAGAAGATGCAAAGGTACAATAATGCGCAACCTGAAGACGAGCTGGGGAATAGTTTCATTTTAATCGTTCACATATAAATGCTGAGAAAGCAAAGCATATTTTTTTACAGCCTTGCGTAAAAAATTACTACTATTGAAACTGATAAAATACAAGGAATTTATGTTGATACCAATCTTAACTGCGAGATCCACGTCAGTCAGATCGGTAATAAACTGAGTAAGCCTATTTAAATGTTAACTCAACTTCATTTTAAATGAGCTTCGCTTAACACTTTTCCACGCTTTCTTTCAATATCATTGAGTTATGGTGTTCAGTTGTGGGGTCATTCCCCACATGTTATACAAATTTTGCCACTATGGAAGAACTGGTAGCTCTCTAATTAATATACCACCATGTGATACCTGCAAACCTTTTTTTTATTAGGTATGAAACCAGGACTATATTTAGTTTGTCTTAAAGGTCCTGTTTCGTTTGAAAGTTAATTAGGAAACTTACCGATTGAGATGTTCAAACCATAACTTTACCGCAAGTGGTAAGGCGAATCTAAATACTACTAGTAGTAGTTTTACATAGAATCACAACACATTCCATATTGTGAACATAAGACTGTATAACTAGCAGAATACTCGATTGCAACTGGATTGTAAACAGACATTCCAGAATAGGGTCGCCTGGTTGTTTGCTCACCCTCGTAGCTCATTTGATGAATTCTTGTGCCAATATTCATGACATTTAAAAACTTGTTAATGAAAACATTATTTAATATATTTTAACATTTAATATGGTTGTGCCATTTTCCAAAATAAGGGGTTATTGCTGCCAGATACCGGCCTAAGCACCACGGGTAATGCAATATGTTACACACACTCCCTTTGACCCCCTTTTCAATTTCCCACGGGAGTGGCTGTAAAGAACCACGAGATTTTCCCACATTGCATGGATTGCCGAAAAAGGTCAACTTCTTGAACTTAGATACTCATGCCGAGACCAAAATCTACCACAACGCGTTATTCTCAACGCAGTATACGTGTTGAAGTTCCTTATTATTAATCGGCGACACATTACCTCCCTTGCTACTGTCAGATGTTGACATTAAAAACTGCGCCTGGTTTTGAGTGTAACGTCCAAAACAACTAACCTCCGCAATTCAAATTTTAGAAAAAAAATTGATTCTAATGATCGTAGGAATGGAACCGGTGGCAAAAATTTAAAGCAAAACCTATCGTAAGATGTATTTTCAGCTTCCTTCGTAAAATCATTGGGACGGTAGGACTGTAGTGTTGTGTATTATTAAAACCGTTTCAAGTCAATTCCCATATTTTTTATTACCAGAAAAAATTCATTCTACAAGTGTGCCTGTCACAAGCTCGCTTGGGAGTGACCGTTTATGCAGACATAATCACTAAACTACATCTCATTGCTCATTAACGAACCCGGATGAGTTAATTTAAATCTGACAACGTTTCACTCTCGGCGAGATTCAGAGACGAAAATGGAATAGTCTGGTCACGCATGTAGATTGTTTTTCTCTCACTCGTGTTGCTGTCGAACAGCAGCACAGAGCCATTCGCGAAGGACTTTTATCATTTGGCAAAGGCAGCAAAAGGTGCTCTAGCTTCGACACTGTACTGAAGATTCGCAAGTTGATAATTTTGCGACAAATTTGATATTTCCGTATTTCTTACATATTTTTCCGATAAAAAAACTGTATTTTTTAAATATTAATAGTGGCATTCTTCTCATTCAAATCTACCACGGTTGTTGTCTTAAATCTGTAGAGAATAAACCGACAACATGCCATACAACAGCATGCACAATGCGTTAACATTTAATGCTTCAAACAAAACGGAAGCAAAACCAAGCCTGTACATGTAGGATAGCACCCTCTAAGAGATGGATGAAAAATAACTCTGCAACTAATATTCTTGATAAAATGAACTGGCATTTTAGGAACTTAAAAAGCACATAAAATAAAAAATGGCCAGCTGGATTTTTACATTTTGTAAGTATCCAACTGCACCTGCGTACTCGCCCCAAATTATACCACGACTTCAATCATAACTACGAACCCAAAGAGAATCGTACTACTATTGCTGAAAACTCGTGCTTAGTTTTCGCCAGAGAAAACGTTTATTTTACCGTATCAAATGTAATGTTAATGGTTAGACTCGGTTCTTTCCCGCATACCTCATTAATTGAGTCGAAATATTCAAATCTAATTACCCAATTATTTTCAGTGAAGATTCAGGTTATGTATGACAAATTGTAATGCTGGAGCTCGTATTAGAAGTCCGAGGGAACCAGATCCAGTGTTGAGAACCGGAGACGAAGAAAGTACAGCGGAGGAATAAAAAGGTGAGGGTGCGGGGTATAAGCACCATGCTGAATTGGAAGGAGTAATTAACCGAAGGTATCGAAGGTATTTTCAACACCTCAGAGAGACTTTAGTGGATTCTTACAGGTAATAACGGTGAAATCTATAAAATTCTTGTTTTCGAATATTTCGTCGGCGTCTATTCGGCTTCAATCTAGATTCTCATTTGTTATATTGATAATTATTTTCCAAGCTTCCATTATTTCATACCGACCCGCAAGCTAATGGCGTTAGATCCATTTCAATTGCGTTAATCGGGATTTTCTACTTGTCTAAAGACCATCAGAGTATCAAGGATCATTAGTTAAAAGCTACTGTTTTTTGGAGGATTAAGATGAGTCGGTGGCCAATCGTAATAATGGGTCGTCTAAATAATCGTCTAGATCACTTCCCTTACCTCGAAACAGCTTCTGATCTCCCTACAGTACACAAAGATGAAGAGAGACGTGATGCAGAGTAGGTTGCTGGATTGGGTTTTTCTTGGAGTTCCAAAAACCTACCTTAACCGGTAGATTACCTAATAATAATTTCCATTGGGGCAACAATTGATAAATATGACAGATTTAATTTAAATTGTAAACAATTCTACACATTTCCAGTGCTATTTACATTAATTTTTATGGATGAAATAATAGACGAACCTATTTTAGCTTTAAAATTAAAAATATGTATTATATACTGTTCTAACATTGATTAAAATTAACACACTATTTATAAATTCGAAGGCACTAGGCAATTAAGATGCGAAAGTGTATCAATGGAAATGTATTTCACGGAATTATATTTAGAAAAGACGAAGGGGGGAAAGAGAGAGTAATATGTTGAAATCATTGAAGCAAATGGCATATTATAATAATATAAACTTTAACTTATATTTATATAAAATAAAATCCATTAACCTCAATATGACAATGTAAAACTACAATATGGATTGCTAATGGGGCCAAAAGAAATGTAGAAGTCGGCTGTTTCTTTGCCTTAATTAGCCGCATTCAGGATACTTACTTTCTAGACTGATGATAGCAGTCCTCTTTTGGAATTTTTTGTGCAACCGCCAATTCGCGTTTAACGTTTCCTCAGTCACCCAAGGGGCCAACGTGTTATTTTTTTTGCTTGCTTTGATTTGAAGTCCCCATAGCGAGTCCATGTGACCTTGAGGTCTATACCACCCTCCCACACCCAATGAAGATTCCACTCGACACTCCACCGATCCAACGAACCCAAAGGCGTGTCGCCGTTGCGTGAGGCGGGAACAAAATGATCCATCCTCGCCGGTAAGGCACCAAGGGCCCTCAACGTGTACTCGGCATTGATCCCTCACTTGAAGAGAAATCCTTAATTTACTGAAACGGATTTTCGGCTGTCATACAGTCACGGTTATAAGAGGTCATAGAGAAAATGATCCATCATTACTTCTTGCTTCACCAGATGTTACTTCAGGTCATAGAGAAATTAATCCTAAAAGCAACTCTGCCAAGCATGCAATTTTGAACTGTGGCATATGCCATAATTTGCACTGGATAAATTTTCAGATATTTACAAACGATTTAATCAAGTCAGTAAGTATTAGGTGAATCCACTCGCAAAACTTTTCATCTTGATTTCCTAAAAATGAGAAACCAAGTAGGCCATGTGGATCGAATAACAAGATGTGTCCATCATCATACAATATTTGCAAAATTACTCCTTGCTCAAAGGCATACACTTTGCGCACGTATTCAAAGCATTAATATGTCAGCCTGCGAACAGGAGTTTGCTGATATAGTTTTAAGAAGTTTGGTTCAGAAGCTTACTGGTAGGAGAAGAGGATGTGTGGGATGGGGTGGGAGAGATAGGAGAATGAAAAATGGGGAAGTCTGATCGGGAGAAGGACGAAGGTAGTATGCAGAAAGAAGAATGGAGGTAGCGTGGTAGGGGGAGTGACTGTGGGCGAGGTTGGGTGGAGGGGACAGGGATAAGAGGTCATGGGGGGAGAAACTTCAATATACATAAGCGAAGAATGCAGCGGCGAGATGGCCAACCGGGGTTCGAGCGGCTTGGAAAGGAAGAAGTGCTTGTGATGGCGGAATCAGATTAAGAAGAATCACAGCGGAATGCCTTTGAAGAGAGTCGAATCGGCCTGTGAAATGACAAAACTACGCATAGTGCTCTCCCCCCCTCCGGCCTGTGCAACAAACCACGACACGGCCGACCCCTTCGCTCCATTAAGGTACGGTTTGTGGTCACACCTATGTCGTCTCATTTTGAAATCCACGCCAACGACACCTGCTCAAATTTCGCGGAGCCCAATGCTTCCAAATATCTTTATTATTTTATGATCGTTTCTCCTTAAGCATTCGAACGGATTTCGAATTAAAGATGAGGAATTTCTAGATCTAAAGATACACTCGGGACACATCATTACCGGAAATCCGATAAACTAATTCCAACCGCCAAGAGATAAAATCGAACGACTATCAAGCTCACTTTATTCCCTCCAGGTAGCTCGGGAGTTGAAAAGGGAGTTAGGTGGACATCAGCTGTGAAGGGGAAGGATTCGAAAAGGGGGAGTAGGACAGAGAGGGACGGGTGAAACTAGAATGAGAGGGAATGTGATTACTCTGTAGCTCGATATATTTAAACTATTATTCATAAAATGCACTTTCTTCTCACCCCTTGGAGAGAGGGCTATTAAAGTAATGAGCGTATTGAAATCAGTAATGGACGATGATGAATTCAAAAAAAGGTATAGGCAAACTGCCAACTGTAAGATAATGTTTAATCAGGTTAATGGTTTAACCATGGTTAATGGTTAATGGTTAAAAACCAAGTTAATGGTTTATCAGGTAGAGCAGAGTTGGCTAATTCATGAAATATATTACGTCCACAAATGATCAAGTTTTTGTTAGCCAGTAACCCCAGAAGTTCCAAGCATTGCTGAACACATTAGCAAATTAGAATAATAGTTATGGCATTGAATAAATGTACCAAAAATGAAGATTAAGTTATTTTCGAACGAGGCAGGATAAGTTAAACACAAGTACTCAAAAAGTTAAGGGCACAATTGGAGTGGGTGGATCAAATAAGCTTTTTCGTAAGTGCCTTAAACCAAAATGAATAGAGACGGAATACAACATAGTAGTGCCTTTGCCAGCGAACAGTACATACAATAAAAAAAATACAAATGGTAGTTATAGGGATAATATTATTCGTATTCTATTAAGTTTTTATTATAAAAAGAATTATAATCTATAATATAAATTACAGATTTAGGTGTAATGTTAATATATATTATATATTAATATTAACCTCAGCACAAAAGGCATAGGTATACATGGGAAACGTCAGGTGATTCAGAAAGGTATCAGTTAGATTATATTATGGCTAGGCACAGGTTTAGGAATAGTGTGATAAATTCGCAGTCTCTCCGGAGTGGTTGTGGACTCAGACCACAATTTAGTTATGAAATGTAACATCAGTTTCAAAAAGATAAGGCAGGGGCGGCGGGTTAGTAAATGGAATATAGAAGCATTTAATAGATAAGGGAATAAAATATAGAAGCATTAAATAGATTAACAAGGAAGGAGTATCTTCAGGCTGTAGAAAAAATCATGGATGAGGGTAAAGAGGTGAGTACTCTCGAAGAAAAAAGGGAATGTATCAAGCAAGGGATATCGGAAGCTGCAAAAGACACTATAGGAACCATTAATGAGAAAAGTATAAGGAAACCATAGGTAACGGATGAGATGATTGCAAAAATGGATGAGAAGAGAAAATGGAAAAATGTAAACACACAGTTAGGTAAAATGAATTACAGAGAGTTAAACAATAAATTGAGAAGGGCCACAAATAAAACAAAAGATGAATGGTGGAAAACACAATGTGAGGATATTACTTACAGAGAAAGGGTGAAATAGATGAGCTACACAGCAAGGTTATGTTTATATCAGAAAGTAAGAAGGCAAGATCTTTGTTAACAGTTAAAGATATGAGGGGTAAGATAATAGTTGAACCAGAAAAAGTGCAATAGGCATGGAAGGAATATATAGAAGTGCTGTAAGGTAGAGAATCTAGGCTGATAAGGTTAGACATAGAAGAGGTAAATGACCTAGAAGAAGGTAGTTTAGGTCCATGCATACTCAATGATGAAATAGAAAAGGTATTAAAGGAGATGAAAGCAGATAAGGCCATGGGGGTAGAAAACATCCCTGTGGAACTGTTAAAATGTTTAGGAAAATGTGGAAAGAAGACTCTCTTTGGACTGATTTGTAGTATCTATGAGGAAGGAATTTGGCCGAAAGATTTTGTGAGATCAGTGTTAGTTCTTATTCTGAAAAAGGTAAAGGCTATGCGAGGATTATCTAAGGAGTGTCTATGAAACCGAAGTTAACCAGTCACCAAATCAATTAAGTACTCCTAAACTAACACTGTGAATTGCAGTAACATTTCACATTACTCAAGAGTCTGCATTCATTAAAAATTTTTAATTGAGCATTAGTTACAACACACTGTCATGGAAAAATATATACATTGATGATTAACTTATTGGTTGAATGCAATAGATATGATTCATCGCTGCATTCCAATTGAATTTATGGCTGCATTTCAATCACACATGTGTTGATTCAGAATCAATCAGAGCTCATGATGTACAGGTATGATTGATTTTTCCATCTTGATTTCCAGATCTGAAGCTGCAAACAATTCATGATAGACATGTACATCATCCAGCGTTTTTGGAAAGATACTGGATGCTCTGGTTACAGGTATTTTGTGGGATAATCTAGGGGTCAGGCTTGGATAACAAAAAGGATCCCTTTGTCAGTTTTAATTACCAGAATGACATTGTAATTCAAAATTAGGAAGAGAATAACATAAAATGAATCCCTTCATTAAATGATAGTTGATGAAAAACAATTATTTTCAGGGTAAAAAGAGTTGAAATAATGATAGAAGTAAATTCAAAATATTTACATCATTGCAAGACCTTTGGATTTAGTTATAGGGTTTAATAAAAGTCATGGATCTTTTTGGCATTGGTATTGAAGTGTTTCTTAAACAATAGAATAGGAATAATTGTTCGATTTTCAGTAATCTTGCACTGATCATAATAGATAAGAACTGATGAGTGTACATTTACTAATATGAAATGCATATGTAGTGAGGTGTTTAAATATGCCACAATATGCATGGAAGGTCCAAGGGGGAATGGAAATGTAACACAATAGCAACTAAAGTGTGAGAATTGAATATCCTCATTTACCCCTAAAAATTCTTTCATTAATATGATTTCATTTCTTTCATTAATGTTACTTATCACATCCATGTTTATTAATTTAAATCAAAATTTATAATAAGTTTATTGATTTATCTTGTGAAAATTCTTTCATCATATGATTTCAAAAATGAAAATGTTCGCTAATATTTAAGGTATTGATGAGAAATACACATATGCTGTGAAGTTTAATAAAGTGGTTCTAAGAGTTTTACTTAACTGAAAATATGGTGATATTTTGCTGGTGATTCTTCTAATGATAACATGCATTTTAATTAAAGAAACTTCTGAGTTGACAAAGATTTTGGATATTTTACTGCTGATTTTTTGTTCTGTGTGTCACTGATTGTGTTCATTTATTAGCGTTTTAGCAATTATTTCATATTTTTCTTTCACTTGATGATTAAAAGTACTTAGTAAAATTGAGCAGTTCTCAAGGACAAATAAAAATTGAAACAATATTAGAGCAAACTTAAATGAATGCATCCTTCTGTATTTTGACTTTCATGTGGTGTGTACCACCCACTTCGATTGAGAAGAATATTTTATTAAAGTGAATGTTATAACCTAAATATGGAGTGAAAGGGCTATAAATTAGAGAAAATTTTCATTTTTCAAATCATTCACCAAGGATGCTATATTTTGACTAGCTTGTAACATGATAAACTGATGTTTTAAAAGTTTCATTAAAAACTAATAAATGCCAAGTGTCAAATCAAAAATATACTTATGTAAGGATTTTGAAAAATAAATGATAACCTGTAAACTTTGAGGTGGGAATTAGCATTGATTAAACAAATTCTACTGGACCAATTATTCTGTCACAAATGCTGCCAATGAATCAATGAAAACCATAATATCTAATTTTTCTTAATTCTACTCATACGTATTCATTTTTCACAGCCTTCATTTCCCCTTGCTTTTTTATCCTACTATCCATAAGAACCTTGGACCTAAGCTAACCTTCTTAACATTAGATTTATTCTACCATTGTATCTTAATTTATGTCTCCTTACGTCTTTACGATGAAGTTCTTTTATGAATTCTCTCCATCATCCCCGAGTCCTCTTTCCCGAATCAATCAATAGGTATTTTTCCAGTAATGTTTCTAAAAATAACTGCAAATTTTAAATACTAACTTTCAAATATTTCCTTTTCCTTTGCTTCTGCTCTTTTTCCAAAAAATCATCACTCTGCACTTTTTAAAGTTTAATTCTAATTGCCAAGTGTTGCACCAGCATTTTATAGCATTAAGGTCATCTGATAAAACTGCTGTGTCCTCAGGATCGTGGATATCATGTCAAATCACCATATCATTGGCAAATAAACATATCTTGCTAATGACTATGAATTCAATGTCATTAAAATTCAGTAGGAATAAAAGAGGTCTGATAACACTTCCCTGGGGAACACCTGAAGTAACATGTATTGCATTTGAGCTAACCCCACCTGTGACTACTCTTTGTATCCCACATTCTAAAATTCATTTATCTTACCCAGGATATTATTATATTCCTTCCCTTCCTTTGCTATTGTCATCTTGTTGATTTTATTTCCAATTTTATCAAACAATCCATCCATTTGTCTCTAATTAAAGCTTTTTCTTAAAACTTACAAATCCTTCCTACATTAATTCTCTAAATTTATCTTTAAATTGCATTATCACTAAAGTGTGATCTTTATCCTATCTTGGGAAACGGAGATTTGGTGCTGCTCCTGCATCTGTAAATAGTCATATAATGGATATCTTAGAGTATATTTCAAGTATACCGCCCTCTTTGTGGGTTAACCGGCTTTCAGTTACAATTTAGGCCTTTCCCTCTCTAAACTCTATTGCTTTTCCCACACAGTCTATCATTGTTCCCAAATCAAACAATACTAACTCTCCTCCATCATTCATCAACCATTACATGCTAGCCACCAACTCTCCATTCCAACACTTTCAGTAGTATTTATGCAGGCAGGCTGAGATCATTTGTGCCGTTACAGATAGCTGGGTAATTTGGTAGGGGTAGTATGTTGCGGGAATGGGAGAAGGGTGCAGTGAAACACAAGGACATCATCATTAGCCTACTTTTAACAAGAATTGTCATCAGTTTAATGTCCCACCCAATGGAATGCATACTCATCTGAAGTACCCTCCACTTAGCACCTAAGTAGGGATCAGGATACCAATTTAATATTTTCTGACCACTAGTATTAGAACCCCAGTTTTATGAAGTGAGGATTCAATAAACTAGCCACCATACATCCTTGATTTATACTCAGTGGGGCCTTTCCATGTCCCTACATTATTACAATTGTCAGACATTTAAATTTTGCGGAAGACGGATCAACTCAAATTAGACTGGATTTTGCATTGTAATCAGAATAAATGCACAAAGATTCAATTCAAGTGAGTTAAACACCTATCACAGGATTTAATGCAACAGATGGATCAAGCTAAATAAAACCCTATAAATATAACCCAATGCTCTAAGTGTGCAGAGTTAGAATAAACAAATCCTGGAATCAAGGACAAGCTGACATGAAGGATTTTTTCAGGTGTCAGATCTTTCTGGTAAACCATAAGTAGAACAGGTTGGGGAACTGGCCCTTCTCTCATCATGGAAGAGGAAGGAGATAACACAACAGTAACCTAACGCTGTGTTCAAGAGGAAAATAATACATAAAAGACATGAAAAATATTTCCAAAAACCCTGGTTACATTTGGAACATATGATACAGCGATTTCTGTGACATGATACAGGATTTTGAGTAGAATTTTATAGGTTTGGGTGAATCATTTTGATACAACAATAGATAATTAAATTTAGTTATTTCGGGCAGATATAAATTGGTGTTGTATGATAGATATTTTTTTTATTTAACACACAACTCGTATTTTGGAGGCAGCCTCTTAATGGACAAAGTAATGTTTTTTTTGGAGCAAATGTCCAATAATTTTGTAGCCGGCCTAATTTATTGGACAGTTGGTAACTTTGTTTACATGGTCAAGGATAACTGTGTGACCAAATGGACCCTCTTTATCATGTGGAACTTCAGAACTGCCTCTTGTATCAATGATTTCATGAGACTCACAACAACGACAGGCATTTTTATAATGAGATACAATGATGATTCAGGTAACTTCTGTAACTTGGTACAATATACATATGTGACCAACTCAGATGATAACTACAATGGTGATTATCAGGTATTAATAAACAAGGGAGAGAGTATACGAAAGACAGAGGGGGCATAAAAGCTGACAACTCAGCGAGATAATCCTGTATGGCATCACTCCCAACTTCAAAGAAAACTAAGCGTAGTTGTCGCCGATCTATTACAAGGTCACGCATGCACCCATTTAATTATTTTGCGAATAGGTACCTCCCTGGAATCCTATTCAACCTGCCTGCTTGAACCAACCGTCAAACTTTTTTATGCTCCAACCATCGTCCCCCTCCATTCGAAACACTCCTCCTCGAAATCCTCCTCCTCCCTCATTCCCCTCCTCCTTCAATTTCTCGACCCCTCCATTCTTCTCAACCACTCCCCTCCGACGCGTGAGCGCCCTCTCTCCATCGCTGGCTACCGTCACTTGGATTCATTCTTCGTTTAGCCGCCAGCGATATCGGTCAGGTGGATTTGATAGGATTTAAATTATTCCATGTGATGTACCACAGAAACTTTTGGCGGTGTGGATTGCACTAGCAGAGAGGTTCACCTGCTTCATTCAAGAAGTCCAGGTGTTGTAAACCTTTTTCATTTATAGTTAGCAAAGTTTTTAGATTATTTTATCTTGTTCTCGTATTTGGAATTCCTATTTGATTTCAGTGCTTAGTAAGATATTTACGCCCGTTTAGTAAGATATTTAAGACCGTTACTCTTATATATATAAGAGTAACAGTCGCGGGTGATGAATGTAGTACTAAGAAATTGATTACATTCATGAAGATTAGTTATTATACGTTTATTATAGCTTCAGGAAGCAATCGCTTAATATAAAGTTCTAATTTTGCATAGTTGGTGCGTGGTGAACCAATTAAGCCTCGGAAAGATTATCGAGGATGAAGAGGTGGCTTTTCTTATTCGCGGCAGGGTCAGTTTGAAGAAAGTCTTTAGTGCATTCATTCCGAAGAGTAGTGTTTTTTCTTTAAATCTTTTGACTATGTTATAGGCGTGACTGTGTTAAAAGTAACACTCTCCTCACTTGATATCTGCTATTTTCCGGTTTCTCGGTTTGGAATCAATTAATTTTGTCCATCCTTTGAGAGTCTAATGAATATGATAATAATAATAATAATAAACTTTATTCATCTTAATCATATTTACATATGGTGGATGTCATCATTTTTGCAGGAACATAATAACACACTACAGAGCACAATATACAATCAAATAAAAAAACATACATAGATATTACACTAAACACTACACCTTAACTGACACTAGCCACACCACATAGACACTAAACCTTATAATTTTAGGCTAGTAAAATCAAGCTCATAATATTCCTCTATTGAGTATAGAGGATTGGAGGTAAGCCAATCACGCAGCACCCTTCGGAACACCACACTGTGGGCTGACTTCAAAGAATTTGGGATCATATTGAACAACTTGATTGGCAGGTCTTGTCTAGCCTACAGTGTGGTAAATCCATATTCGACTTTGCTCTCGTGTTATGGCTGTGAACATCAGCCCTAGTGGAGTACATACTTGAATTTTCTTTTATATGAACTAAAGTATAGAATACATATAAACTGAAGACAGTCATAATTTTTGAGTTTAGAAAGAGAGATCTACAGTGCTCAAGTGGACATGAGTTATTTAAGATACGGACTGCTTTTTTCTGCATCAGAAGGATTAGCTTAATATCAGATGCATGCCCCCAAAGTCTAATGCCATAAGTGATATGTGAGTGAAAGAAAGCATAGTAGGCATTATTTAAGTAGTCCTTACTCACATATAATTTCAATTTCCTGGGCAGAAATAGGGCTCGTGCAAGTTTCTTCCTAACATGTAGAATATGAGCACTCCATGTTAACTTGGAGTCTAAATAAAATCCCAGCAGTTTAACAGGGGCAGTATCTAGTGTAGTAGATTTTAGTGTACAGAGAAGATGCTGAGTTTTATCGGGATTCATAAGGAGATTGTTGGCAGAGAACTAATCCACCGCCTTTTTAAGTATAATAGGAACTCTACTCATCACATCAGAATGATGGGGGGAACTATGTAGAAAAGTAGTATCATCCGCGTAGAGGACACAGTCAGTAATCATATTGGGGCACAAGTCATTAATCATGACCAGAAATAAAAGAGGTCCTAGCACGGAGCCCTGAGGTACACCATATTTAATATTTAATGGTTTTGACTGTTTACCATTTACATAAACAGACTGCTTACGATCAGATAAGTAGGAAGAAATAAATTTTAGTTCAGCATCCTTAAAACCATAATATTTCAACTTATTTACGAGAATTGTGTGATTAACACAGTCAAAAGCCGAAGAGAGATCACATAGTGAGAGAGCCATACATTGATTACCTTCAAAAGCCTTGATTATATGCTTTATAACATATTCAACAGCTTGAGTTGTGCATTTATTGGGTCTGAAACCAAACTGTGTTGGTGTAAATAGATTTAAAGATTCAAAATAGTCCAAGATTTGGGTAAAAACAACTGATTCAATGATTTTTGCAAGTGGAGAAATAATTGTAATAGGGCGATAATTGTTTGGAGAACTAATATCCCCACGTTTGTGAATAGGGATGACCTTGGAAAACTTCAACTGATCAGGAAAATAACCAGAAAAATAACCAGATAGTGTGTACCCTCGGCCAAATGACCCTGTAAGAATTGCTAGGGAAACTTGTCAACTGCGGCAGGAATCAGAAATTGTGCAGGAATCGACGCTATTTACTCGAATATTATGCTCCTCAAATTCTTTTAAGTACGCTCCTCACTCATCGAAAAATCTGCTGTCCTATACAGTCTTCTCGTGGACTTCACGAACAGCTATTTTCCGGTTAGGACGAAATATTTTTAAGATTTAATTTTATACGATGAGCAATTTAATTTGAATGCTTATTTGATGTTCACCAAATTAAAATTTTGTTGATGATATTAAATTGTCACTATTTCATTTTTTCCAGGTGCCTTTGGTCACTGAAACGAAATCTTTACCGGCGGATAGTTTGAGTCGACGATCGAGAGATCATCATTTTCCCTTGTGGTTGATCGCAATCGGAGAGCTTTGAATCTGAAGAAGATCGGAACCCGCATCCTTCTGAGATCGGGGAGAAAGTTGGCGTTTCGAAGCATTGCTAATGCTGTGAAGTTTCTATTTTGCCACCCGCACTTCTTTAATCATGAATGAAGTTAATGTTACTGAAGAAGTAGTCGTTGGGTGGAGGCAGATGAATCCACTATCTATCAAGTTATAAATTTCTAAGGCAAACTAATATGTAATAGGTATCTACCCTAAACCTGCACCACAGTAAATTCACTTACTCCTTCTTAATTCAGTACAGCACTATTTTTAGACTTCCTCCTTTTACCCAAAATTGTCTCCGGTCCATGGTTCTTCAGAAAACGTGAACCATTCTACTATGCCAAAGGTATTCCATAGGGAGGCTTTGTTAATAATTTATAATAATTCATGAAGTAGAGTATCTTTTACCAGTTTTCACTACAACTGGTTTATAGCATTAGGTAATAAATTTCATTTGATAATTGGTCTACATATTTTCATACATTTTTAATACAATGTAGGAAAAATATTGTCCTCCACCTTTACTGCATTCCATTTTTAATGCATATGCTTTTGAAAATACACAATTATTATACTTAGTTGTTGTGATTGATGAAAAGCTGTTTGTTGAGTCAAAGCTATGGATTAAGCATCCAACCATTTTCAGTTCCTTTGTGGCGCAGAGCATGAACACCTCCAGGGACCACTATTAAAGTAATGCGCATTCTAAGAGAAAAATATATTTATTGATCAAGCTCGTATAAATGCTTAAAATTCTTCGAAATACCCCCTGCATCGTTACACTTGCGGAGATGTGTACCACGCCTGGAAGGCACCCTGAAATTCCTCGGCGGGAATGTCTCTCAGGAACGTTGTAACATGCTTTTGGATGTTTTTCACAGTCGCCCAATGCTTTCCTTTTAGTTCTCTTCTTTCGGGGAAATGAAAAACGATTAAATATGTATGACTGGGGACATGTGGCGTGTGGCTGGGTACTCCATCACGCCGTGTTACAAAGTAGAAGTACACACTTAACGTGGAGGCTCTTTTTTCCGCTCTAACTGCTCGAAGTAAACCGGCGACTGGCTGAGTTGGAAGAGCTCCCCTCACCAATTTCCCGAACGATTTTACCGTGCTGTCATGGATATTCGCGTACAATGAAATCATGCGCATTATTTTCATACTCTGTGTGTATGATGGATTGGTTGCTACAACCCTCTTGGGAATTAATGAATATGTAATGCATTATCCAACGGGGCTATTAAAATTCATGTGATTATATTAGGACATCTATGCACAGAAGTGACACATTTTTACGTTTCAGACTTTGAAAGATGATGGTAAACGTGTGGTGCAACGTATGCCAATATGTTTAACGGAGCTTGTTCTTAACTTGTTAGCTATGATTTGTGCTGATATTTATTCAAAATAAGACACTTAAGTTTTAAGTTTTGTAACTTTTCTGGGGGAATAGCGAATGGCTTAATATATTAATAATGTAGAGTAATTGCATTCACCAGTTGTAATGGCAATGGAGGGCAGTTTCCCATCCTATATAAAGCAGCCCAATGTATATAACAAGAACTGCTGAATTCCAGTGTTAAGGATTGGTCGGGTGGTATATTTTTTAGTCTAGTCAGTGTGGAGTATGACTAGGATATAGATTTAGCCTTGTTATTTAACTCAGGATCCAAAGATTTGAAGACAAAGATGCCATTTTTTTATAAATGGTGTAGTAAAGATGGCAGATATATTCAGCAAAATACTCCCAAATGCTAAAACTGTTAAGGAATTTGCTCATCATTTCCCCAATAACAGGATCAGTGTGTGCTGTAGCCTGCATAATGTTTGACCTGCCTTCCCTAACTTATAACCCGGGTTATGTAACTAAGATTCGAAAAGGAAATGTCCAATAAAACTAACTATGAAGTTTGTACTAAGTAATGAATAATGGATAAATTATTAATTAGAATTTAGTTAAGAAAAGATATTATGTCTAAAATATTTGAAAGATGCAACAAGATGTGCTATCTCATTTCTCTCACAAGTTGTTCTCAAAATAATTTTGAAAAATTCTTTATTTCCAGCTCGGTTACAAACTGTAAATAACTTTTTCATTGCTGATGCTGTAATAAGGGACTTGACAATTACCTTTCATTATGTAGCAAACAAATTTTCTTGCTATCATTAGTAGGTCAACCTTTATTGTGACATTCTTACTTGACACTAGTGCTGTATGGCAAATGATGTGGATTGAAGGAAACAAGTTTGAACTTGAAAGATCTGAAAATGCACTGAATGTGATCACAGGTGGTGTTAACTGTTAATCCATGATTGGTTACAAACCATAAAGGGAAGTCACATTTGACAACAGTACACTCGGAACAATATAAGTTAATAGAATCGGCGTCTATTTGCCTTGTTTTCTCAACAGTGCTGTATGCTCAGTTGTCACCCCCGAGGCAGTGTTTAATTTGTGATATTTCTTTGTACACTGATAATATTTATTTATATTTAATTTATATTATTTTATATATAAAAAAATGGAGTTAAGCATTAATTTTTGGAGTGATTCCATGCTACAGAAACAAAGCACCTTGTATTGCTCCACTCTATTTTTAGAGTACCAACCAGTTTTAATAGTTGATTGTCATTGAGGTACAAAAAGATTGATATACTGTCCTACATATGTCTGATTTGTCAATGAAAAATGGGAGGGTGAAACACTGAGAAAAATATGAGTTGAGGTGGGGAGGAGGGCTCAAGAATGATGATTTCGCAGATAAAGGAGAGATAATAATAATAATAATAATTTATTCATTTTAAAAATGGTACAACCATATTAAATGTCGTCAATATAAGTATTATTTAACGTATAAACATACTTTCTTAAATGTGATGAACATTGTCACAAAAGAATTCATCCAATGAGTATAGTGGGTGAGCAAGTAACCAGGTATATACCCTATTCTTGAAACTCTGGATACCATCTGATTTCAACTGAGTAGGGAGATAGTTATACAGTCTTATGTTCATATTGTGAAATGTGTTGTATGTTGATGACAATCTACAATAAGTAGTATTTAGATAATTGGGTCATCTGGGGAAATGTTTAGTAGTAGGAAGTGTTGGATTAAGGAGTTGTGATCCCAAAAGGATGACTCTCCATTTTACTCAGAAATGGGGACAGCAATGAGAAATAAAATTCATAAACATGTTCATCTACCAATTAGTCATTATTTGTGGAATGGGTAAGAAAACGAAAACGGCAGATGAGTCTTGTTTTTGGAAAAGGTGACTACCTTCAATTTAGACAAACAGCTTTTGCATTGTAAATATGGGGGTGAACTTAAACTCAATGTTTTATAGTTAAATGTAAAGGTATTAAATTGGATTTAATTGTAATTATGAAAGGTGAAATCAATTCTTAAATAACCATGTTCTTTATTTTCATTTATGGTTGCTATTTCTCTTCCTGCTCAAAAGTACGGGCCTTGACTATAGGCTCACATTAACCTACCTCCTTAACTTTTTCAACCAACCTTCCTCCAGCTGCCTCATTATCTCCCTTGTATTTGTGAGGATATTGTTATTCTGGCTAAGCCCTGCTTCACTTTTCACTTCACTCATCCATCTGCATAGAGCCTCCCCGTGCTATCCTACCTCCTCACCCCCTCTTTGCCTAACTGACCAGTAAGTATTATATACACACGAGCACTTGGGAGGATGTCAGAAATAAGGTAGCACCACTAGAGATAATAGATGACCATTGATAGTGCACGTTTCCCAATTTTTGGAGGAATGAGCGTAGCCTTCTCTCGTTACCGCAAGGGGAAGAGGAACAGATTCGTGCATGGAAATTAGCAAATTCCAGGAAATCTGAAAAGGGTTTTAAACAGTAGCAAACCAGAGACTGGAAAGAGAGAAACTTGTCACATATAGTCTTAAGCCTCCAGTTTAGGATAAATTACAGATGCTTCTGAACATGTCATGTAAACCTGATTCATTTGGATTGATTTCAGGTACAAGATGTTCCTGGGAAACAAAAGGCAGCATAGGAAAAGGAATTGACCCCATCCACCCATAAGGAAAAGGCACACACCATTGGCCTTAGCACTAAGTGAGCTCTATCCTGACCTATCAAAGAACCTTCAGGTTTATTACTGTGGTATTCAGCTTACTGATAATAAAACAATTAACTTAATTGCAGGTTTATATTATGAAGTCTAAATACCTAATTTAAATTAAAATTGATATTAACATAAATATTTACTGGCATTAGACAGTTTATTTCTGCCATGCATTTCGGTATAGAGAGATATTAAATGTAGGTATATGCATATCTAATGTGTAAATTCTTTTCATTCAAGGTACACCGAGGTCCTCTGGAATCATCTGGTCAACACTGCTTCAGCTTGCCATTTTTTCAAATTGTTTTGGTTCCAGTTGAGTAAATTGAAGTGAATGATGAGCCTGCAACTGTTTATGGAGGATGGTCAAATGGATTCAACAGATTTTTGCTCAACTAAGGATTGATTTTTGTACAAAATAGCATACAAATTGCAGTCAACAATGGTTACAGTGTAATAATGATTAAAAACATGTACAACAGAAAATAAACGCAGCTAGCCCTGAAATCCATATATTACACACTCAACCCGGACAAGCACCGATGGTGAAGAATTCTGCTCCTTGGCCACGTCTCACTCAGGATACAACAAATACTCTCCAAAAGAAATATCAAAACAGCTTTTTACAACTTGCATACTTTGAAAAACTTAAACGGTTCACTCAAAGATAAAATTAATGAAATTAATGTAATGCAAACAAGTGGAGTTTATAAACTCAATTGTACAGACTGCCACGCCATCTATATTGGACAGACAGTGAGGACTTTCGACAATAGGACTAAGGAATACCATTCATGCTTCAGAAAGAAAGACAACAGTTCACAATTCGCCAAATACCTCTTAGATAACAATCATTCCAGTAACTTCAGAGCTGCCTTTTTATACATGAAAATGAAAGGTCGTTGGCTGAATGCTTTTGAGGAGTTAGAAATTTGGGAATCTCTTCAGTCCAACAATCTTGAGTTGGTCAATGATATTTTGTACCTCTACCATTCCCCTCTCCTTAAATTCTTAAATACCTTTCCACACCAATCCCACTCTCCACCAAGGCAGTGATGGTCACCATCTGTCCGTTAATGAGGGTCAACCTTTGTTAGCAAACACCCCCCCTTTGTACTGTCTGAGGCAGAAACCAACCAATACATACCCTCACCTTCCCTTCACCCATTAATGATTGAATGCTACACCTACACAACCCCCCCTCCATCTCCCTTACCTTACCTTACTCTCCTCTTGGCACCTGGCTATATAAGTTGAGAAATTTTGTGATATTGTACCTGATACGCTGCATCAAAACCATGGTTATGGAACATTAAAAGTGTGTGGAAGTGTAAAGTTTCTTATTTTTTACCCTCCTCATGAAGGAATTCCACAAAGTTTCGCCTGAAACTGTTAATTTTATTAGAATTTATATGAAAAAGTTGGGAAAGGGATGATTATATGCAAGTGCTTTCATCCTGAAAAATAATAAGACTTAATTTCATTTTGCACAAAAACTTTCACACTAAATGGTGTTCAGAAGCTGCTTGTCTGAAACCTTCTTGTTACCATTTCATTGTTTAACTTAATATGTTTCATTTAATGGGTAATTATCCCTGTGACATAGCATGGTTTCACTCCCATGCACAAATATTTGTGTAATTGATGAATTACTCTTTAGCAGGTTTGCTAAAGTATTAGAATTATTTGTTGTCTCAGGGGTAGCTTCATGGAATTTGCATGACATAATGAAATGAAATACTTAACTTTGTAATTCCACACAATTTATTTAAGAAAGCATGACCCAGGTTTCAAAGTTGAATGTCATCATCAGGTCTGATGTTGACGTTCAACTTTGAAACCTGGGTCGTGTTTTTTTAAATAAATTGAGTGGCATTACAAAGTTAAGTATTTCATTTCATTATATTAGAATTATGTTTTGGTATGCTCCATGTACAAGCATTGATATTTTGGCCACCTTTTAGCTCAAACTTGGTTTGTTCATCTATCACAGGACAGAGCATCCTAGTATCACCCTGTAGTATCCTAGTAGCACCCTGTAGCATCCTAAGTTCATTTAAATCTGCTATCATTTTTTAACAAAATCTGATGGGTAAGGGTATAAGGTAAGGGTATTTAGATAAACCCAGGTACCCCTGAATTCATTATACCTGACTAATATGATATATGTACACCCTAAGGAATAAATTACAGTAGCTTAGATCTAAGAACTTAGTCCAACATCCTTCTACCTCCAAGTCCATTCTCCTCCACTTATCTTACTTTTTCTTCACTCTCTTGGTTAATGTCTCCAGCATCCTACTGCCTCTTACTATCTCTTACGTCTGCTTGTGCTGCCCTCTTCATATGTCTCCCAAGCTTCTCTTCATGCCTGGAACTTCTTTGAAATCAATTTCCATCGATTTAATTTTTAATTGTTTTCCTCACTCATCTCTCTCAAAAACCTTCTTGTCATTCCATTGCCTGAGTAGCTGTGTCAAAGCCAATGTAAACTACCCTTCACCAACATTTTCATCAGCATTTACATCTTTATTTCCGGTGCCTGCCAAAAACTTCTCTTTGTTGAAGCATAATTGACTAATTATCATTTTCTTTTGATCTCCCTACTGTTTTTACCACCTTCTTTTAATAAAGAGTGCCGTAGAATATTTTGCCGATCTGATTTCAAATTTCTTTCAAATCAGAAAATTATGCTGCCGCATCCTGCACTTTGCCTAAATAGCCAAACTGCATATTTAAAAACATTAGTATTTTTCACAAAATACTTGACTTACATCCACCTTCTAATAAGGGAAAAACCACGATAATCAGAATATATATAAACAGGAAAAGTAGGGAGCCATGGTTGAAAGTTGTTCTTCCAGGGATTAGTGTGGCTTTGACAAATTTCAGATGTAAAAGTCAAAGTACAAGTGATTTAAGACATTGTTCCACATGAAGATCTCATACAGTCAACAGCACTTTACTTAACAGTCAACACTTAGTTTAGACACCACAAAAGGCTTAGGTGTACGAGTATATGGGAAATGTTAGGTACTCAGAAAGATATCAGTTTATATTATGTTTAGGCACAGATTTAGGAACAGCATGAACACTTTTCCAAACATCACTTATTTTTCTGAGAAAGATTTTCCTTAGTGTGCTGTGTCTAGTTAACGCTAAAGAATTTATTCACATCTCAAACATTTTTTCCTGTAGTTCCTTAGATTATTATTCTTATTATTTGGCAATATTTATTATTAAAAGTATCAGAGTTCTTGTTTAAATTAATTGAATTTTGCTTTATAAAGCAACTAAAATCACCTGCAAAATGCATTAAGGTCACAACAGTCACTTTAAAGTAGTAGTTCCCTCAAATGAGAACAAAACATTGATTTTATTAGGACACCTAGCATATTTTGGCTACTCTGTATTACATCGACCTGCCCATCAGAAAGTTTATTTAATAATTAGACCCTTTTTTGCTCATAACCACCATAGACTTGATAAGACAATATGATATTTCTGACTGATCAGAGGTATGTATTGCAATGCATTTATTTGAGGATCTGAGCATATAAAAATATTTCAATATTTATCCTACCTGAATTTATGAAATAAAATATTTTTACTGAAGGAATGAGAAAATTTTGCTTTTGGCAATTGAAGATAATTTATTTTGAGGGAAAATGAAAAGGTTAAAAAAGATTGGTACGTAGTAGATTTTTTAAATTATCAATTTTGCTCATATACCAGGGGCTAGAAAGTTACTATCATTTGAAAAACTTTGATCATGGCATTAATGGAGGAAAATAACTAGCTGTTAAAAAAGTGGAAGTTGAAGTCTAGTAGAGCAAAATAATGTAGATTTTAAATAGTTCTACAATTTATGAAAAAAATGAAGTACTGGCTAATCAAAGGAACATGTAATCATCGAAATAATTAGTTTAAAAGTCTAATGAAAGAAGTGATAACACCATGTGGAGTGTATAAAAGTGCAGTAAACTAAGGGGAGGTGAATAAGAAGTAGTAAGGTTCGATTGTAATAAAAAGTGAAGTTCAAAACATAGTCTAGGTTTAATAGAAAGAGCAAGCAAGTGCTTTAAAAAGTAAAGAGAGCAACAGGAGCAAAAGTAATAATTTGTCCATTCAAGTGAATAGTGAAGTTGAAACAAAATAAAGAAAAATAATAGGAAAAGTTAAGCCGGAATGAATGGAAGGGTGACGAAAATGGCTAGTCCCAGGGTGAAGATCAACAAAGATGTGTGTAAAGGATGTTGGTTTATGTTTTTTAAATCGAAGGGGCATTTAAAGTAATTCCAATTTCAACAGAGCAATAATATTTTAAAAAGAAAAGAGCGTCACCAAAAAAAGGGAAATATAATAAAATCCATAATGGAAAATGGTAGAGTTGTTGTAGGTCCATGTTTTACAATAGAGGGAAGGTAGAGAAAGAAAGGGAAATATGCAAGTCCTAGATATACCCATAGGTTGTTTATGGGGAGAGTGTATGAAGAGGAGAATCAAAGTCCAATGAAGCAGACAGCATAATAATTATGGGCCCAGGGGTAGGAGTGTCTATTCAAATTCCAAAAAGAGGACTGTGGTAATGTTTAAAGATTGATAGTGAGCTGAAGGTAGAAAAAACAAGAGCCCAGGGAATTGATGGTGGTCAGAAATGCAAAAATATTCCAAGTCCAGAAGGGCCTTGTGATCAGCATAGGGAGATGGAGAATAATAATCATTTTTGCGTTAAATGTGCATTCCATGTAAACATTTATAAAATTTGAGATGACAGTTTATTGAAGAAAATAACTTCCTACCCAATAGTGTGAGTTTTGATTGAGTTTATTTGTTAATAAATTTATAAAGAGAAGACTTAAAAATATTTCCCACAATGTAGTAGGTCCAAGTTTTGAATCAAGCACTTGACCTGGGGTCTAAGGGTGGTGGGTGGACATGGAAACTCGCTCTGTGTTTTACCCAAAGTGAATGAGCCCCTAAAGGTTAGTCGTACTGTCTAAAGGGGAGGCTATGCAAAATTTTTGCAAAATTTCGTGAATTTTTCAAGGTCGATCATAGTCCATCTGTCTCCATGATTCATGGTAGGGTGTCTAGAGGAGTCACTTGCTGGAGTGACACAATGGATATGGTAGGGTGTCTCGAAGGTTGCCTATGCTTCAAGGATGAGTGATTTGATTGACCTAATCCTTGAACTTCCAAGACACCCTGCCAACTTCTCCGAAGCACTCCAGCAAGTGATGGTGGTATTACCACAAGTAAATTCAACACTCCATTAGAAATCCATTAATTTATTTTACTTTTAAATACGTTAGTACAACTTTAATTCAACTGAAATTGTCTTCGATATTCCAGGCTCTCTTCCAAACACAGCCAATGGGCATGGCACAGTATCCCCTGAGTGCGGCAGCGTAGAGCTGAGTGCTAGAGGTGGGGGGTATCCCCCTTCTCGCTTCTACATCAGAGGGTAGGGGTGCTGATCCCTTACCCCCAATGTCCATACCCCATCGGGCATCTCACCTGGTGGTGGAGAAGGGAAGTCATTTATTGCAGTTTAGTTATCCAGATCACTTTGACAGAAATAACTAAACTGTCAAAGTGATCTGGTTTAGTTATTAGTGATAATGTAAATGGAAGAAGGAGAAGTTTGTGACTTTACATTGTTCATTGATGGTATAAATTATGACCCAATTTTTAGTTAATTTGTATTTAAGTTCATAGAATATAATAGTGTACAATTGTAACATCTTTAAACTAATAAAATGCTTGTGAAACTGAGACTCCTTCCCTATTTATTTCCCTAAACCCATTATTATAAACAAAGTCCTCACCAGTTAGGCAATGGCAAATCCTCTTTCTGAGTACAATAAGGAAAGGATAGCTAAGGATCAGCAATAACAATTAGCAAGATATAATAATGACTACTCACATTGAAGAAGAATTTGAGATGAGTTAAAATTATAATTCATAGTTGAGCAGCTTTGAGCATGATGGAAATAAAAAATAATTATATAGCTACACTTTGTACATTGAAATAGTACTCTTAGGAATAATTTGCAGTAGATTCGAGATGTAAGGAGTCTTTAGTCCTAAGTCAAAAATTATAACAATTGACATGGCATGAGTGGCAATATTCCTTGTAAGAACACTTGCATTGAAATATAGCAATTGATAGATGTGTTAATAAGTGGATCGTTTTAAGTTTTTCCAGGTATGTTGTAAGAAAAGTAGTTCTTACAATTACATGCAGAGAAGGTATATATATGCCAGATATATATACAATATGTTATTTATTGTGAAACATATTATATCAGGTGGAATGTTTTCCAAGAGATATGATAATAATTAGAAAGAGATCACCAGTAAATATTCAAGGAAGCATTATGTAAAGGAAACATGTAAGTATTTAAACTGCCTTAGTTTGAAAAATATAGTACCGAGTAATATAATTATTTGAACTGACAGCTGGTTTTAAATTGAAATTACAAACAGAGAAAATGTCCCTAATTCCTTTTCTGTTGAGAGAAATGAATGACTATATAGAATTGGGGGCAGTGTTTTTCTTGCAGTTAAGAACTCTTCCATCAACTGCAAAGATATTCCAGTTTGTGCTTTTGCGATTATTTAGGGTTCAATTGAGAGTCTTCAATCTAAAAGAACCTATGTATGGACACTTCACAGGTCACTATAGGAAAAGAGTCAATTCAATACTAAAAGTACCAAATTAAAAGGTTCTCATCCAAAAAAATGAGCTATACAGAATAATAATGGATAGAGATACCAATGCCCCTTCTATTGATTGACACATTTATTTTTAAAATAGTGGTAAAGACAAAGATACCTCTAAGTTGCTTTCACTTTCATTCAAGTTGGACACCATGCATCAAATTGTTACTTCACCAACTAGGGGTGATAAATACTCCTAATTTCCCTAGAATCAAGCCGCCATTGGCCAATGTCGAACGTAAAAAATATTCCCATCTAAGTTAGAAAAATCAAAATAGTTGATAATTGAGTTAATCTTATGGAAATATTAAAAAAATGAAAAAAAACATTAGACGTTCAATCATCAGGGTGTATGAGGTGTTCAATCATCATAATGGTGTACGAATGTTTACGGTTTATTGGGATGATCGTAAATATTTTATGTGATATGATCTTTAAGAAAACGCAATGCGGGGATATGGAAAATTTACAGAGGAAGGGTGAAATTGGTGCTCTATACAGCAAGGTTAAGTTATTATCGGGAAGTAAGAAGGCAAGATCTGTGCTAACAGTTAAAGATAAGTGGGGTAAGATAATAGTTGAACCAGGAAAAATCCAAGAGAGATGGAAGGAATATATAGAAAAACCGTATCGTAAAGAACTTAGGCCGATAGGGTTAGACATAAAAAAGGAACATGACGTAGAAGAAGATAGCATAGGTCCAGGCATACTCGACGATGAAATAGAAAGGGCATTAAAGGAGATGAAAGCAAATAAGGCTGTGGGGGTGGACAACATTCCTGTAGAAATGTTGAAATGGTTAGGAAAAGGTGGGAAGAAGGCATATATGGATTGATTCGTCAAGGAATATGGCCGGAAGATTTTGTGAGATCGGTGTTAGTTCCTATTCCAAAAAAGGCAAAGGCTTAGTCATGTGAGGATTACAGAACAATAAGTTTGATATCCCACGCAGCTTAAGTTATTATCAGGATCATCAACAAAAGAATAGAGAGTAAGGCAAATGATTACTTAGGGGATGATCAGTATGGGTTTAGGAAAGGAAGAGGTACGCGTGATGCCATTGCAGTAATGAGATCACTAATCGAGAGGAATATAGAATAAAATCAGGACGTTTTTGCCTGTTTTTTAGATTTCGAAAAAGCGTTTGATAGAGTAAATTGGGAAAAATTAATGCGTGTATTGCAGAAAATAGGAATGGATTGGAGGGACAGGAGACTGATCCGCAACCTGTACATGTCTCAGACTGCTCAGGTGCGAGTGGGGAACGGAGAGTCCGGATGGGCAGTGTTAGGAAGAGGTGTAAGGCAGGGTTGCCCATTGTCACCGGTGCTGTTCAACGTATATGTAGAGGAAATGATTAAAGAGGCATGGGAAGAACTCGAGGTAGGAATGAAAGTCGGAGGGGAATTCGTAAAATCGGTTAGGTTTGCTGACGACCAAGCATTAGTTGCTCAGTCAGCTAAGGGGTCGCAAGCATTGCTGAGTGAATTGGAGGTTCAGTGCGATAAATATGGGATGAGAATCAATATTAATAAAACAAAGGTTATGCCATTTTCCAGGTGGCATGTATACCTGAATAATGACCAAGTTCGTCGGCTCTGCTTTCATCTCTACGAGTAAAATTCTATCTTTCGCTTGCTCTATGTTGACTACGCTTCTTCCTACCCCTTTATTTAAAATTACGGCAACCCCCCGTTGGCTCTCATTCGATGACTATGGATGCAATATTTGTTCACGGCGAAAGAGATTATTTGGGAAAACGTATAACATTCGTGTGTGGCACGTGTTTTTTGCATTTCAGAGACAACATGGACAACACATCAGACGTCAAGGTAAATTTTTATTATCCATTAATCCTTTTCCGTAGGGAACAATAGATAAAACCACTATTTGACACCGAGATTTATGTGAGTTTAAATATAATTCACACCAATTCTGTGTGCACTGAAACCTAATCATATACTTATAATAAATTTTTAGTGTCAAATTATCATCAATTGATTCTGCCTGCTTTCAAATAGTATTGAAGGCCGCCCAAGTTTAGATTTTTTGAGTGAAGATAATTCGCGGAAAGTTTATAGCCATCTTTCCTGTCCATTCTTCCAAAATAACTATACTAATGAAGACCTCGTTTCTATATATTCTTGTCCAACAGATATCTTAAATCATTACTGTTCCAATATCTTCTTCACGTACTTTTCTCGTACACAAATGCAATTGTGATATACGGACGATTACTCTAAAATAGGTTTCCTGCCTCATTTTCTCCTCGAGGAAGATCGATATCCTGCCGTGATCCCCAATCCATTCCTGATATTAGCTATTTTAAAGTTACATTTATCTTCCTCCTACGAAAACTACTTGTAACCCTTTCATTGTGATTTGATCATCCCGCCGGGACTCCGAGATCTGTAACCGATCATCTGCCATGAGAAAGAAAATATTGTTCCTTAACTTAAAGATACGTAAATACCTGAAAATAGAACAAATTTTCCCAAAAAATCTGCATAATGGCTACATTATTAGAGTATTTTTTTATTTGGTTGGTTTATGACCCAAAGCTAATGCATATTCGACTTTCCTCTATACTCGACTTTCCGTGAACCGACGCGTATTCGTCCATGAATCATGTGTCCGACAGGAGCTTTACGTTCAAGAAGGTGTTGGCGTTCTTGTTGAAGACCGCCAGGGCAGGTGGCCCCAGAGCTCTGTGTCGGGGGAACACAGCGACTCTGGCGAGAGTCGTGCCATCATCAAGCATTGCCTTTGCTGCCAATGACATCTTTAAACACCTACTGAACGTGAACTGGAAGCCGGACGAAGAGTAACCGCACGACCCCATTGTTCCAAGAAAGCATAAAAGTACTCGTTAAATCCCATAACTTCACTGCTAGTGCCGGAATATATTTACAAATTAGAATGCATAGAATTCAAACCGCAACTTCTTACTGGAACAAAATCAATTCAAAGAATTTAAAAGGATTACCTACGAAACATAATCAATGCGCAAAAGTAAACGGATAGGAACAGTAAGGGGTGCTGGGAGACAGTGGATATTTTCAGGCATAATTACTTAAGAGACCTATACAAAAGTGAAGCGCACCAATGGGATTTCTAATATTGAAATTGTTTCGGACAAAATTGTGTCAAAATAATTTTTCCTTGGAACAGAAAGACGATAAAATGGTAGCAAATTAAGGGCGCTAAGGTTACATTAACCACAATAATTTCGTTTGACAGTTGTTTTGCACAGAATGTTGAAATGAGAACACTAGTTAGAAAAGAACACATGGGGAAAATACAACTTCTTGAAGCATGAGGATTTGTTGGTAAGTTCGCAGAGATGAATGAGAGCGAGTCGTTTTTATAGTGACAGTTGGTGCCTGGATACGGAAAGATTAGAAGTCAGTATAGTTCAGCTGTTGCCCATTCGGAAACTACAATAAAAGCTAGACTTCAAAATAATAATAAATAAAATCTACACCCAAAATGAAATATTTAAGGAAACTGAACCTGAAGTTCTATATCAAACATATTTTGGTATCAGTATGTAGCGTGTAAATTCCATAACAAGAGTAGCGTTTATATGAAATTCCTTCCAAATAAATTAGAAAAACGTTTTCCTTAATCCTTTAAATCCAAGGCCTTGCTTCAACGTCACGACTCGTGGGCTAAATGATTCAACTTAAGCGTTACTTAATTCACAAGATTATAAAATGTCGTTATATAATTATGTGCACGTCAGACCAGTTGTACTCTTAGATTTAATCACAAATTGAAATTTTTAAAACATAATCTCCTGACTGGACGATTTAGTCCGAAAAGTTATGCGTTAGATGGAAAAAGGGAATTCCAAGGTCCCCATATCGCCCGAATTAAAGCCGAATTATGACTGTTATGAAGGTCCAAGCCAGGCCGTGGATTCCTGGCGGGCACAAGGCTGGTATCCTGGCTCACACAGCAACATATCCACTTGACGTGGCGAGAATCACCATGGCCGTCACCAGCCGCAAAGTTTTTGGGAATGTTTCTCACATTCACTTATTTTCTATTGGAACAGGCTATTCGAGGAACCATTAGAAAGATGGATTGAGGGGCCTCTATGAAGGGTATTCTGTATCGCTCATCGGTGTTGTTCCCAATGCAGGAATCCGTTTTGGAATGTATGGCCCGCTTAAAGAGCTGTATGCCGGTATGATATTTTGAAAACATACATCTGTTTCTTACGATTATTTTTTCATCATACTAATACTTAATATTTCTTCATTTGAAACACTTATTTTGCTTAAGGGATCAAAGAATTTGTAGTTTATTGAAAGGTGCTAACAAAGGAAGTGCTGTGAATTCAATAAGGTTATAAAAGTAGGAAGTATAGACTGGAAATACAGAAGCCTGATTTAAAACCTCTCCATGATGTAGCAGGAAGATTTTACAATTTTGAAATGACATATCGTATTTGAAACATTAAAATAGGAAGGGAAAAAATAGAGCAGGTAGAACAGTTTACATATGTCGGAAGTGTTTTGGACCAATACAGTCAAAGTGGTAGGGACGTAAGGAGAAGAATTGCGCTAGGCAAGTTGGCTTTCTCAAGGAGGAGGGAGTTGATGACGGGGACGTTGAGTAGGGATGTTAAGACAAGACTCGTAAAAACTCTGATATGGAGCGTAGCTATGTACGGCGCGGAAACATGGTCACTGAAGCAGGAGGATAGACCTAGATTGGAGGCTTTTGAAATGTTGGTGTGGAGAAGAATGGAGAAGGTGAAATGGACCGAAAGGAAAAGAAATAAGGAAGTATTAGGGATGATGGGTGAGTAGAGAGGCTTGTTGGGAGAAATCCTATGGAGGCAGGAAAAATGGATGGAAGGCGTATTGAGCGGTAGTGGAATGTTGAAGAAGGTAATAGAGGGGAGAATGTTGGGCAAGTGAGGAAAGGGCAGGAACAGGATAGGGATGTTGGACGGGATGAAGGGTGGAAAGAAGTACACAGAGATGAAGAGGGACCTGATGTAGATTAGGTTGCTGGATTGGGTCTTGTTTGGAGTTACAAAATATTAATTTGATAGTTGTGTCCATCCAAAAACCTACCTTAACCGGTAATTACCAAATAATAATATCGTATTTGGATAATCAAACCAAATAAATTTCCTATTGATGTATTAAGGCGCTTTTTTGTGCTCATGTAAGATTTGCGGTTAATATAAGTAACTTTTAAATGAATTTACGTATTTTCAATACAGGAATGCATCCGTGTTTGTTGCTTCAATACCTTATCCCAGAGGTTCTATCAAATACCTTCTGGAATTGTCTGCTTGGATATGATTAATATTATAGGGTCATCAAGCGTGATATTGGTTTGGGACCCACGGTTTTTACAAACCGTAGTGTACACTGAAGAATATCGCGTTTGCATGTTTACGGAAGCTTACGCACCATTTCGTTTTTCGGCAACAGAACCACGCGAGTACCGTTATAAACCACCAAATCCCAACACAACGTCCTAGACACACTCTAAAAGAATGGTGCACTGTGCCACCACTGATCTGCCGGCGTCAATACATTTAGTTCATTTATGACTTCTTATATCTTTACACCAACTATTATTATGCCTGACGCAATAATATATCGTGGTTTCCGTTTCAATAGAGTGCAAGGGGACGGAGTTTGGACCCCTTGGAGCCGGGTGCTTGCGGAGCCGCGTCCGGTGCGACGGCTATGCTATTAACATACGTACCTTTTGGAGGTCGTCCGAAGGCACCAGCAAATGGCCACCTTTACGGAGGAGAAGAAGAAGAATTCCGTCGATACAATCAATCAGTCAAGACCATTCGCATGTAGGTTTTATAATGTATTAAGTATTATCCTACAAATTAATCGAACGAAACTCGACATGTGCATGTCCAAGCACAGACATGTACATCGCTCTGAGCACAAAAAAAGTTACCGTTTTTAGTCTTTGGTTAGACATAATGATATCACACGCTTTTGAAAATAATCGCCCATTACTCACATAGAACACCTGGCGACAGATTGAATACAGTAATTCCATGTTTTAATTTTCTTTTTCCTCGGCTTGCAGTAAGGAAGGAATCCGGAGAGGCCTCTATAAAGGGGTCTCCATCAAATGCGTAATTGGGCCTCTTCAAGCCGGGTTGGCCTTCGCAGGGTTCGAGGTCGCCAAGAAATTGCTGCAAAAACTGCTACCCTGAGGTATGGTAACGTATTTTACCCTATTTTTTTCCTGTTTTTCCTCTCACTCACTCCTTTAGTGATACCCTAGGTAATTAAAAATTTGCTCGCCGTTGAACCATTAGCTCAAAAATCGGATCGCCATGTCCAAGAACAAGGAATTAAATTTAGCGAACACTTGAATCAATTTATGAGAGAGCATAAATTAATGTTTACTTAATTGTGAAGAATCCCAAATTTCAAAGTTTAGCGTAAATTGCAACGTTTCATTGTTTACAATTCAGCACGAAGTCCCATAAAATTGATCCTAGTGCCACAGGCTTCATCATGCCCATTATTTTAGGACCTCAGTGGTATCAAGTGTTAAAGCAGGTTATGCATGGGAATTTGTACATATCAGCTAGCGTGAGAGGCTAATGGAAAATAAGAGCGTGGCAGAGTATGGAAGGCATCAAATGGAGACAAAGCGTTTTTGATAGTACAAGAAAATCAATGGGAATAATATAAATGTACCGAACCTATTGAAAACCTTATTTCCGCCTTGAATTGACTCTTATAAGAAAAAAATGGACAGTGGTCATCAAACGAATTACGGCAATGAGGTCGATAAGATGAGAGTAATATTAGTACTGAAGTATTTTCATGGTTTTCGGGGGAATATAATTGGAATGTAGGACTTTCATGCAAATCAAATTGTTCATTTGTTGGACGTTAGCAATAATACTCTTCAAGCGGTACATTGAATGCTCCTTTTTCATGCCGTTGCAGGGTCTTGCAAGGACTGTTCCCCACCCGCCTAAATGTCATTCTCTCTGAGGAGCACGTGGAATAGGCCCGCATGGACCTTTGGGGACCGAAGGGGAATCGCCACGTAAAACAAAAGATAGCGAGCCGATAGCGCAGCCTCCTGGGCTCGGCATGGAATAGCGCTGCTTCTTGCGAATGCTTGCAATGAGAGCGAGTACTCAATGGTGCCTCCAACAACATCATGACTGAGAATGTTCAATATAATGTTAATAATAATATGCTCCTTATATGGTAAGCTGTACGCATGAGTTCAGTATGCTCCTTAAAGTGGCCAAACGAATTATCGCCTCGAATTGAAGTGAGAGGGAAGGTAATGGATACTGTATTCTTGTACGAATTAATCCATCAACGCACGCATCTTCGAGCTTCGTCAAATTCGCCCTATTGCTGGAACGGGGAGAAGAAGAGGATTCGATAACAAACGATAAGAAAAAGGCACAAGCCCAATGGTTGCACTCTGAACCCGAATGAAAGTGTTTATCTGTGGTAATAAAACAATTATTTTCTAGCTCACTAATTGGGTTGTTTTTTCAATTCTGATAGATCATAAATTTCGTCAACACATTCATAACCTAACCTAAACATAACCTATACATAACCTAACAAACGCTAAAGCCGAGACTCGAAACTTAGATCGCGGAAATGAGTGAATACTAACCTTTATTCAATATTCAGTCCTTCTAAGGTGCTTGTGTACAAAGTTTATATCTTTAATTGAATTCAAGTTCAGTCGGACAAAATATAAATATTGTATCCAATGGAACAAGGGACTTTTGCCCAACTCTACACACTATTATACTGTTAAAATTTAACGCTCAGTTAATATTTATTCCCGTCTAGTTTCGATGCCGAACTCCATCTTCAATTAAAGCTCTCACTGGGCAGGATCCAATATGTACATATTAAGAATAGAAGGTGGAGAAACCGAGGTGACTCAACGTGCTGAAAGGGGTTAGACGAGTGGGAAAAACAGAAGTTCTTGAGGATGGGAGAAAAATGAATAGATAAATAAAACAGTTTCTGGCGTAACTTGGTGGAAAATCTTCATACTGACTTTTAATAATAAAACCACTTTACTTTACTCTACTTTACAGTTTTTACCGGATGATGTTATGTTATAACGAAACCTAGGTAGTAAAAATTAAAAAGTTTAAGTGGAAAAGTAAAGTGGTTTTATTATTAAAAGTCAGTGTGAATAGATAAAATTAATGGTAGATTTTGAGGGTTGGTAGAGATAGAGGGGAAGATAAAGGAATAGGAAGAGGCCAGTTGGTTGCGAAGAGACGGTCTTTACCTCCTGTTTGAATCCCTTACGTCGTCCATCGTCCCGTCACCCCACGGTGTCTGTGGAAGGAGATGGTGTTCTGTGGTGTTGACCCGGATCCGTTGGTGTGTCTGTGAGCCCCTCTGTGTAAATGGTTTGTCTCAAGGAAGGGTCTGTCCGTATTTTAGGGAGGGCGAAGAAAGGTCCGTCCTTCGTCGGAGTATACCCCGGTTGTTCAAATGTTCGTCTTCGAGATGAGGCTGTTTTGAGGAATGGGGTGTGGCAGGAAGATTGAGGGGGTGGATATAGGTTTCTTGGGGCGACAGGTGGGAGGTGGCTTAACTGAATGTTATTGCAAGTAGTAGAGAGAGAAACTGAATTAAATTGTCATTTAACAAATGGCCGTTTTTGATCTTGTGTTGAATTATTTCTTATTGTTCTAGGGCGTCTAGTTTCTTTACTTCCCCCTCGACGTGTAGTATTTTGGGATCGAAGTTGTAATTGTGATCGGTTTCAATTATGTGTTTCGTGACCATTGAAGTTACATATCCTTCCTTATGTACGTATATACTTATATTCCTGTATGTACACTTTCGATGCTCCTTTGTTCTTGTTTTGAATTCTCCGCCTATTTGGCGGATCAAGCAATCGGGCAAATCGGATCAGATAGAGATGATCTGACAAATAATCATTCACAAGGATAAGGACATAGAAAAATGGATAGTAGCACATATATAGGACAAACACAGGAGAGGTGGAGAAGGAGGAATCAAGCAGAGAAAAGTACAGAAATATTTAGTACAGAGTATGAAGTAAAAGTACAGAGTGCAGGATAAAGGCCACTATACAGGACTGCTGAGTTGACCAAAGCAAACAAATCGTGAAGATTTCAAATGATGAGATTTTGGGTTCCTGAACCATTAAGAAATGAAAAGCTATTTAACGCCACGAAGAAAAATATAAGGAACGATATTTCTAGCGACAGTAATAATGCGATCAATTAAGATTATAAAAATTACAAGAGTGAACTTCAAGAGTAATTTCGGAAGGCGTAGTGAATTCAAAAGTTCAGTTGAAAAGAATCGAAAACCATTATCGTCCTCTTTCAGAAAATTTCAGTTAATTCTATCATAAAGTAAGAGAAGTGTTAAGAATGTAAAAAAGGTTGCAGACCAATTTTAAAAAGATTTTAAAAGGTAATGATGCAGATTTTATTTTTACGTTCCAAGATACACCACGACAATGCCTAGGTAAACAATAAGCATTTGTGCCTTAAGTTTGACATCCCTTTAAAACTAAAATATCTTGAGTACACCTTGAGAAAAATCCAAAGTCATTCTAGTCTTACGTAAGGAAGATACAGGATAAAAGGCCAACTGAATATTCTTTAAAGGGATACAAAGGCGAACCTGTCACAGACAGAATAACAAAGGTAAACACTCTCAGCCAATGTTCCCAAAGCGTCGATTATTAACGTATATGAGTTGTAAGGGAATTGTAGTGAGCATCAGGACGATCCATGTTAATGCTTTTTGTAGCCTATGGCAATGATTAAAACCCTCTGTCAACTGAGCTACTTTCAATGCAACAATTTCAGAGTGCGAAAACCATTTGCCTTGACCAGGATTTTTGAATTATTTTTACACTCTGAAAGTTTTGCATTGTATTGCAGAAATTTCCCATGACTCCGTGAAATGGTACTGTCGCGTCATCTCTCGCATTTTCTTGGCATGTGTTATTTTTGTTTTAGCGGACAAAGCCTATCAAAATGAAATAATGAACCAATTGAAATGAGGAATTGAGTAATTACCAACAATTAAAAGCCTCCTGGTGACATAATCGCACTATAAAGTACTATGCCACCAGCCAATTCAAGTTCATTGATAAAACTTCACACTGAAATAAGAGTACCATGGATAATTAACTCTAGGAATAGATTGTACATAGAATATGTGAGATTGACCATCAACTTATGGAAATTTGAAAATCATAGAATTATATGGTGCCTATTTCATAAGTTTCCACCTACCTCTATGCACAACGCTACAACACCATTGCGGAGTTCTTTAAGTCAGCCACTGAATATTCTCTCATTCCCTACCACATTTGACATCTTGTATTCGCTTGACATGCTTGAGCCCATCGAATATTCTCCCTCGGTATTCTTAGTCCTCAATACCTCACCACGTTAGTTCTCTTATAAATGATTTCTACTTTTTTCTTATCGAGCTGATTTCGAATTTTCTAAGCTTTGATCGCATTTTTTTATATAACGCACTGAAAATTCGAGCTACATTGCAATAAAAATATGCAATAAACAGTTTCCATAAAAATTTTCACCTTTCGTTCACTGATTAAACTTTGAAAATAACATTCTTGAGAGTAAATTTTATATCTAGATTTTCATCAATAAATAAATTTTCTGAATTCTCTCCAGTTACTCTTATCTAACATGGCAGCGCGGTATATCCGGTCGTGAAATTTGTTGTTCCAACCATTCCAACTCTGCCCCATTTGTTCCGAGGAGTCTGAGCTGGGGGACGTGCCTCCGCGTGGAGTGTTTTACGATTTTGTAACACGGCGCGATTGAGCATTCGCTTGAACAGCGATACGCCACAAGGTTTTCCATGATGCTAATATTTTAATCGACACGTACGGTTTGGTCACGAAATTATTTCGTAACTAATCACCACGATGAAGAAAGGTGGAAGGAGATTGGGAAAGGGTAAGTGGAGCATTGAGGGATGAGGGAAGGAAGTGATATACGTGAGGATAATAGAAGTGAAGGGAAAAAATGGGAATCAGGTCTTATTTTATACTATTTTCAGAGTTGCGGATAAAACTGCATTCGTAGGTGTCAAGGCGACTTTTTAAAAAACGTTAGTCCCCGGGAAATATAAAACGCAATAAACGTAGGTCTCCGGGTTAGTGTCCATTATGTTTCGCGATATCAGAATTTTATAGTTGATAGGTTTTGAAGGTTACGTTTCAATCTTTTGAGTAGTATGGTTCCCGAAGCATATATTTTGGTGCAAGATGTGAGGTATTTAACCTCAAACAACACGGGGATTTATAAAGTAAATTGGGTTGGGTAAAATTTAACGTGGAGAAGAAACCTTTGACTATGTTGGAAATAGAGATTGGCCTGTTTGGGCGTTCAAAAGTAGTGGGAAGACCTTGGATTTAAGAAGGTTAAGAAAGTAGTTTAACGTGTTGTTATCAGACAATGGACAAGAGTGGGACAGTGGTACTGTGAAAGTAGCCTGCTGCGTTTCGAAAATCTTCGCCATTCCAAGGGGTCTCTATCACACGTAAAAAGGTTTTTGCAATTATTTATCGGACACCAATATCCTAAGAGCGTACAAAAGCATATCGCCGTGCGTTATATACCATATACAATGGGTCTCGAGGTCAAGACTCAAGGTAAATAATTTAAAGCCGTGGAAATTAATTTACGAGTCAAATTCTCGGAAAAAGATGGTTATAGCTTATCTTTTGGCTAAAGACTAAAAGACAAGCTCCGTTGAAGCAAATCAGTGTCAAAAAACTATCGATTATGATTCGCACCTTTTGCGAGACTTCATCTACGAGACTTGATCTTCAAGACTAAAGACCCATTGTAGGACAACCTTTAAGTACATACCGCTTTCATGCTTGAATAATGCTGAGACACTGGAGCAAGTTATTCCGCCAACACCCAATTCCATAACCGATAACTCAAAATGCTGAACAACCACCACAATGGAACATCGATGCAAGCTGCTCTGTACTTTTTCCGGTTTCGCGATAGCGTTTGTTCGCGTTCTATGGAAGCGAAGCTGAAATACGTACACCATCGCAGATACGCAACAGTATAAACAAGAGCCGTGATATGCAATACTCGCGCGATAATTCAATCGTTTAACACACCTCTTCGAAAGTGAACTCCTAAACAAAGACACTGGCTGTGAACAGAAGACCAACTGTGCGGGGTGAACAACAATGAATATATGGCCTTTTTCTTTCGGGTCAAAATGAGTCTCGTGTCAATATCACGTTCGTAAGCTCAAACTTGATCGTCGTCTACAGCGGACAACTTCCTCTTCAATCAAGTGTACCCAGACTTGACCGTTTCCAAGAACCGCGGCGTCACTCGTATCTCTGCGAAGAGGCATCTAACCCTGTTGAACACATTCAAGACCAACTCTCAAATGAGAATATCTCAGATGCAGAAGGAGTGAGGTTTCCGTTACCCTGCAGCCCGGGCTGATTTCATACTCCATAGATAATATTATGCCCCCATTCCTTTATAACCTGACATGGTCACATACCCCCAGACTTAAAACCCTAGGAAGGCTTCCCACTTCTCTCTCTCACCAAACACATCCCGCATCCCTCTGAAAGGCCGGGAACTGGAATTATAGCCATGTGAAATATATCATGGCAGCCTTGCACGCTGTCCTAGAAAGAAAGTAAATTGTCTATATCGTGAACGTAAACGCCTGATAGGAGTGCTTCGAGGAGCTTGGTCTTTAAAAACCATGCAATGATAAAATATTAGACGTAAAGTGGTCATAATAAAGAACTAGGATGAGAAATAATCTTGTGAAGGCTTAAAGAAGGAAAAAATCCATTTGTAAACCTCGTAATAATAGATATTTGATGCATGAAGTGAATAAATGCTATTTTAATAAATCATTCAAAGTGAAATTCGCACCTATCGTAAATTAAAATATGCATATTTTATTAAAGGTATTTATAAAGCTTTAGACACAAATTTAACAAATCTAATAGCATAACGGAAGGGGATGCTGACTCTGATCACAATTTAGTTGTTATGAAGTGTAGCGTCCGTTTCAAAAAGATAAGGCAGGGCCTGCGGTTTAGGTAATAGAATGTAGAAGCATTAAATTAATTGCAATGGAGGGATTATCAGCAGGCTGTATAGAAAACTACGGATGAAAAGAAGTAGCTGAGCACTATCCAGGATAATAGAAATATAACAGAAAAGGGATATTGAAAGCTAGTTAAGCTAGATAAAGAAACCATAGGAACCGTTAATGGGCAAATGACAAGGAAACCGTGAATCACGGATATAGATGATTAAAAAAATAGATGAGAGAAGGAAGTGGAAGAATGTAAACACAGAATTAGGGAGAAGGAAGTACAAAGAGTAAAATAATAAATTGAGACAAAACAAATAAAGGAAAAGTTGCACAGCCGAAGATGCAGTCCGAGGATTTGGAAAGTCTGCAGAGGACGGGGGAATTTGTGAGCTATACAGCAAGGTTAAGTCACTATCGGGAAGTAAAGAGTCTCTGTCAAGAGTCAGAGATAAGTCGGGAAAGATTTTAGTTGAAACAGAGAAGATGAAAACTGAGAGATGAAAAGAATAGATGGAAGAACTGTATGTTAAAAAACTTAGGCCGACAAGGTTAGACATAGAAAAGGAACATGACGTAGTTGAAGATAGCTTAGGTTCAGGCATACTCGACAATGAGACAGAAAGGGCATTAAGGGAGATGAAATCTAACAAGGCCGTGGGGTTTGACAACATTCCTACGGAAATACCAAAAGGTTTAGAAAATGGTGGGCTGAGGAGTTTATTTGGACTATGAAGGAATGTGACCGGGAAACTTAGTGAGATCGGTGTTCGTTCCCATTCCGAAAGGGCAAAGGTAACGTCATTTTAGGACAACAGAGCAATGAGTTTGATTTCCCATACAGCTAAAGTGGTTCTCAGGATCACCAACAAAAGGATATAGAGCAGGGCAAATGATTACTTGGGGGATGGTCAGTTTGGGTTAAGGAAGGGTTAAGAAGTACGCGCGATGCCATTGCAGTAATGAGATCAGTAATGGAGAGGAATATAGCATACAAACAGGACGTATTTGCCTGTTTCGTAGATTTCGAAAAAGCGTTTGATAGAGTGAATTGGAAAAGTTAATGAATATATTGCAGAGAATTGGAATGGATTAGGAGGCTAATCCGCAACCTGCGGCTGTCTCGGAACTACTCAGGTGCCAGTGGCTGATTGAGAGACGGGATGGGTAGTATTTGGTGAAGGTGTAAGGTAGGCTTATCAATTATCACCGGTGCGTATGTTTGGAGAAAATGGTTAAAGAAGCGTGGGAAGAACTGGAGATAGGAACGAATGTCGGTGGGGAATCCGTAAAATCAGTAAGGTTTGACTGATGACCATACCCTAGTTTGTCACTCATCTAGAGGTTGAGTGACAATGAATGAATTGTGAATTGAAAATTCAGTGCGATAGATAAGAGTAAATATATATTAAACAAACATTACGTGATACTCCAGAAAGAGAAAGGCCAAGGTTAACATTAAAATTGGAGGGCAAAAACTAGACTTGGTGGAACTTTGTACATATCTTGGAAGTATTTTAGACCAGGATGGTCAAAGTAGTAGCGACGTTACGAGAATTGCACTAGGTAGAGATACTTTCACAATAAAGGAGAGATCTGACGACAGGGAGGTTGAATCTTATTTCTCGCGCAGAATGAAACGCTCGTCATGTTAAGAAAAAGCTCGCCAAAACTTTGAAATGGAGTGCAATCATGTACGGCGAAAAAACATGGTCACTGAAGCGGGAGAAAAGGTGTATGTCAGCATATTGGAGGCTTTTGAAATGTGGGTGCTGAAGAGAATGGAGAAGGAGAAATGGACCGAAAGGAAAACAAACTCTTTCTCCTGGCAGATGGTCGGTTACACATTGCGCATTGCCGGCAGGATGATCGAATCACAAAAAAAGATTATCAGAAGCCTTCGAAGAAGGAAGATATATTCAACTTTAAAAAACTAATATCAAGTAAGGAGATGGGAAGGATATCGATCTTACTCAAGGAGTATTTTGAGGCAGGAAGGCTAGTTCTGTGTTTAATCTCCGTTTTTCACAAATGTAAGTAGCTAGAATATGACGTAGAGTACAGGAATGCTTCAGGTTTGGGACTATTTGTAACAGGATTATAATCTAAGGATCTTGCAATGAGCGATTCAGGGCACAGGGGCTTATTTGGCATGGAGATGGACTTTCAGTGAACACGTGAAAAGTTAATTAAAACTTTGGAGATGGAAATATTAAGGACTGCAACCAGACTGTGTATTTTAAGCTTACGAGAAGAAGATATTGGAAAAGTAACGATTTAAAAAATCTGTTGGACAAAGAACATAAAAACAAGCATTTTTTGGAATGGCTATTTACGATGAAAGGATAAGACATATGTCTATGGAAAATTTTATATTCAATAGATCAGTATTCACTTAATTCTGGTAAAATTGGTTAAAGAACTAACGAGCCATCATTTATACCTGGAAGTTGATTTTTGCCAAATCTAATGGTGCCACAGCAGTTTCGACGAAGGCGGTCGATGTAGCCCCAGCCAGGAGACGCGACAAAATATTTTGTCGTGTTTCTTTCCTGGACTTAAACGCCTACTAACGTCGCCCCGGCTGCCGATGTGTAATTGGTGGTTGCCGCCATTCACTCATGCGGACCACTTCACAATTTAAGACCAAGTGTACTTACTGTTTTGAACAAGGTCGAAACTCCATGTTCCGCTATCCTTTGTAAACGCCTCCCTTCTCTTTCTCCACCTTTCCTACTTGCTCCGCCTTTCTTTCCTCCCCTCTCTCTCCCTCCCTTCCTTCATTTCCCAACACATCCACTCCCCTACTTCCGGAATGTTAAATTTATATAAGATGGCACACAACTTAATTTTTTTATCTAATGTAATACCTCGAAACCCGTTTTAAAATACATTTTATCAAGTGCAAAAGTTATACGATCAGTTATTAATTACGTTCGACTTCCCTCACATCACGCCTGAAGCTACTGAATTTGGCAAAACATTGTTTTCAACTTTTTTGTAAATGAATGTTAGCGAGAATTAGGACTATCAATATTTTTGCTTTTTGTAGCCTAGGACCATGAATATCACCCTCCGTCAACTGAGTGTCTTATGATGCAACAATTTCTGAAAGTAAAAACCATTCGCCTTGATCTGGATTTTAGAATTACCTTTACAATCTGAATTTCCTGCATTGCAATACACAAATTTCCCATGACTCCGCGAAAAGTTACTGTCACGGTATCTCTCTAATAACATTCAAGGAATCCCTTGATAAAATGATTGGTGATGATATCCATAATTATTTTTAGGTTACAAACTATTTGAAAGAATGTTAGAATTAAATTCAAAATATTTACTACTAAGAATTACTGGAAATATTGACTGAAATAGCAGTGACAGTGCATGGCTTTTTTTATTTTACCTTTAAAATTTACCAGAGTACAATTTCTAAATGATTATTCTTGGTAATTGTGTGATATAATGCCAGCATTGTCTCTGGACATGACCTCTTTAAAAGGTACTCTTAGTTCCAGGTAATCTGGACTTTCACATTTGTTCTGTTTGAGTGAGGGCTCACCTTCATTCGAGCGATTTACGCCTTGAAGGAAATCTAGGCATTAGAGGCACCTGGTCGTCTGGGCGCTCCCCTTCCACTGCCTGCCAAGAAGTCTTCAGGGTGGCCATCCTTTCCTTCACATTCCAGTCTTTTCTTTCGCTCTCCTTCTCAACACATGCAACATGCTCCTCCTCTCCTCGGTCTCTGTCCTCATCTGGAATTAGGCTTGGCTCCTTCTTCATTTCCTTGCATTTCATGCAAATGAAATCAATTTAGTTAATAAAATAGTCATTTTTTCCACGAACGATAAGGGATTAGAATAACAAAAATATTCGGGTGAAAATTGGCGTCGTGTGTGTTCACCCCCTGCCACACACCCTAGCTGTGTAATGAAGGGGTCTGTAAAATACAGAAAAACTCGCTACTTATTCCCCTTAAACCTCTCCATTGCATAGCACTAGGATAATTTCAGTTTTCCTGATAAACTATGGTACCTGACGGCAGGCTAGTGCCCAGCACGCTCCACTGCCGGGATCTCAAGATTACCACTCAGCTGGACTACGGGCAGGCCTTTTGATGGCCCACAGCCAAAACTCGAGCGATTGGCTCAACATACCCTTAATCTAAGTTTTATTAGCGGTAGTTCAGGGACAGGGGACTCTTCCTTCCATTGCCAGAGTAGTAATAATATGCGCCCGTCTTGTACTTGATTTTTCGAGGCTTCATATTATCTCATCCGTCCGCACAAGCAATCTGTTTATCCTAGTCAAGGCAACCGCTTTCAATTTTAACAACACGTTATTTGAATTACTGTTTTCAGTAACTCCACATTAAAACCTCATCGGTAAGATTTATCTTTATAATGTTGGAATTTACTTTCTTAGAAGAAAAGTTTTGCAGTAGCCAGGGAAAATACACGTACGCATTCAAATTTGATTGAAACGCCTATCATTGTTTTTCCGTAATTAGATTTCTCATCTGGAACACAATATTATCAGAGTAATAAGTTTGTTTTGTTTCTCAGAACGGCGTTATTTTTAAGAATCAAATTAATAAACACTCTAATCTAATGCTATCTTAATAATGCATTTTATTTCATTTAAAGTGACCGGTCAAACTGTTATTTCTGTACCTTTATCATTTGCATCCGATTATGTATCAATTAAGTTGGCATATGCTCGGAAAGTATTCGAAGGATAAGTGACAATCTATAGGACAATTCGAGACAATTGGCAATCTATAGGAAGGAAAGCTTAATTAAATATATTCTCGTAATATATATATATATATATATATATATATATATATATATATATATGTATATAGTATTACGAAAATTAACGGATGGGAAGTCTTGTCTTGGAGTCATTTTGATTATCTTGCAGGGGCTTAGGATGTAGGTTTCCCATAGATCGGAGAAAATGAGCTGAACTGAGAGGAAGACAAACTACAAAGCTATGATTTTTCAAGAAACTGTAACAGTAACTTTAACGGAGTCACCCGCTATGTGTGCATTATAATGCAACAATTTCAGAGAGTAAAAATTTTCAGAGTGTAAGAGGACGTCTCGGTAGCTTAAGTGGTTAAAGCACTCGGCCGGATATCGAGGGATCCGGGTACGAATCCCAGTCAAGGCGAATGATTTTTACTCTCTGAAATTGTTGCATTATAGTACAAAGCTATGATTGTAAGGCGAAGGCACAAGATGGGATTTCGAAGGACCTGACAGGTGGGAGATGAGGAGCGGTCTCAAGGTAAGGGCGAGCATTTAGATTATCCATGACGCCACCGAATTGTCTTAATTCTTCAAAATTCAGTTGTCTTTAACGAATGATCCTTGATAATTTGGTAGTCCTTAGAGAAGTAGTAAAATCCCGTTAATGCATCCCAGAAGGACCGTAACGCCATCAACTTGCGGGTCTGTTTTAATTGATGGAAGCTTTGTTAAAATAAATAACTTATTTAATGAATATCTAGATTTGAGCCAAATAAATCCCAACGAAGGATTCTAAAACAGGAATTTTGGATATCAAGAGATTACGAGATGTTTAATGGTGCTAAGGAATATATAATCTTGTTGGTTTGATACATTTATTACCGACTCCTACCAATTCAGAATGGTGCTCATACCCCACACCTTTACCTTTTTATTCCTCCGTGGTCCTTCCTACAGTCACCGTTCCTCGCAAGTCTCAGTCCCTCGTTCTTCTAAGACGAACTGACATAATCTCCTCTGACAAAATTACTTCTTAATTGTTGGTAGCATAGGGAACAGGACCGTGTTGCAGCCATTATTATATTTGGCGTGGTAATATAAAAGTTTCGTCAAGAGAAAAATATCCTAAGGTTGCTCTAGCTAATAGTATTTAAGATTCTGGTTTATTTGATGGCCCTGGCATAAGTCAATATTGTTAAGGTCGAGTATATAAGCGCAGTTTCATACCTACGAAATGTAAAATTCATGCTTAACGTTCTTTTAAAAATACTTCAAATTAATGTACTACCACTGTTTGCATTGTTTCAATGAAATTCAATTGATTTATTTTGATTTCTGCAATGTTCAGGAGTCCAGGGACTGACCCTGGGTCAGCGGAACCCAATTAGAAGCTCTAATATAGCTAAGAGAACAGAAAACTAAAAACAGGATGGACATTAACTTTCGTTAGCTATTTCTTAACATGTCCGAGAATAATGCGTAATTTCCCAGTGCAATGAATCTTATGTTCATTTTGCCTAAATAACCTAATTATTTTGCATATCCCCCGGACTATAACTAAGCCTTTACTCAAAGATTCTATACAAGTAAACCTTCCCATTCGTTGATGTCTCAAAACGTAATTCTGACAAGTCCTAATATATCCCACGAGGCATGAGGACATAATTGGAAGATCGCAACACTCGATATGCTATAAATTTGTGCTTGAACTGAGTACCTATGAGGAAGGATTAAAAATAAAGATCCATTCGATTGATTGATCAGTATTGATAAGAACTCCCAACATCTTAAGTAGAGCTTGTATTCATTTTAGAATATTGTCCTTACAATTTAGTGTTTTCAAATAATTATTTTTGGCAATTTTTTAGTTGTAAACAAGTTGGGAGTAACGCCTCCATAATTTCAATTTAAATTGGCCACAACTCGATTTACTTGTTTGGGACGGTTTGAATTTAAGAAAACCTTGGGAAAAGTGATAAACGAACAAGAGGAAACCTAGACTCTGGCCGAATGGACCCAAACGAAGCCATCGTAAACGAAAGAAATTCCCACGGCTTTACCTATAGAACAGCAACAGATGTTGGAAGGCGCCCAAAAGTATGGTCTTACCTGTTAATATCTGGGTGCCTATTCAGCATGGTGCTTATACCCCGCACCCTTACCTTTTTATTCCTTTGAGGTTTTTCTTCATCACATTCTCTGCACCAGCTCTTGTTCCCTCGTTCTTCTAAGACGTACAGCATCACAGTAAATTATCATCCACTAACTAAATATTCATTGAAGGAAAATAGGGCTATTGAATTTGCACACCTTTAAAATAATTGATTGAAGCATATGACAGAGTGCATTGTTTTATGAAGGCTAATCATTTCCACTGAAAATTAATCTGTAAATATCAGTCTTTTCCGCAATGATTTTATGGTCAATAGTAGAAGTGAAAAAGCGGGTCCTGGCACAGTTTCACAGGAAGTCCGCCATTTTTCTGGAAGTCCGCCATTTTTGTTTATGACGTATTTCCGGTCAGTGTCGCCGCCTGGTGGCGATTTGAGAAAACGTGGAACAGTTGAAAGTCGAAAATGAAACAGTTGAAAGTGTAAAAGCGCGTTGAAAAAGTTGAAAGTGTAAATGCGTGCGTGGTGCAAGGTGGCGAAAACGTGGAAGAATTGAAAGTCGAAAAATGGAACAGTTGAAAGTGTAAAAGCGCGTTGAAAAAAAGTTGAAAGTGTAAATGCGTGCGTAGTGCGGGGTGGTGAAAACGTGGAACAGTTGAAAGTCGAAAATGGAACAGTTGAAAGTGAAAAAGCGCGATGAAAAAAAGTTGAAAGTGTAAATGCGCGTTGAAGTGCGTGGTGGAACAGTTGAAAGCGCGTTGAAAAAAGTTGAAAGTGGAAATGCGTGCGTGGTGCGGGGGTGAAGGGGATGGAGGGGGTGGGAGGGATGGGAGCGGCGACGGTGGGGAAGAGGTTTAGCGCATGTGTGAGGGGATGGGAGGGAAAGGGTGGTGGAAGACGGTGGCGGTGGGGGATGGACTTAATAAACACCCATTTCACCGATCTCACCGTGCACTCGATGTGATAAATCCGACAGTGGAACCACGCACGCTGGATGTTATGAATTCGACGGAGGAACCACGCCCGATGGTGGGAATTTACGATGAGTTGCATTCATTTAAGCTATCAACAATGATCCTCGCATACAGAATGCACCGCAGACATTGTAAGGCATGCCAGGGGATCGATGAGGTGGATTCATTTACACCCACCATCTTCCAGCTGCGTATACCAAATGCACCGCAGAAATTGTGAGACGTTTCTGAGGAGTTTTTCAAAGGAGGAGGCCGCACCCAGCAATTGCAGACCTGAGGATGTTTCTGAAGTTGACGATGCATTTGATTCAGACGACTCTGGGGTAGAAGAAAACAAATCTGAGGCGGAAGATGATGCTGGTGTAGAGAGCAATAATAGTAGTCAGAGTACTGCATTAGTCAAGCTGTAATGTTAATGTGTTTAATAAAGTCAAGCTGTAATGTCAATGTGTTTAATAAAAAAATTGTTTAAGAAATATTTTTTTTATTGCATAAGAGGGTAAAATTAAATGAAACACAAAGATTAAATAACACTTAAAAATTTTTATTGCATAATTAGTACAGGCAATGAGTAAGATATAATTTAAAAGAAACCTTATTTTTTCTTCATCTTTGAATTTTAACAATGGTTTTTACTTAGAATAATAAAAGGAAATCCATTTCTTAATTTTTCTTCAGCATTGAATTTTAACAATAGTTGTTCCTTAGAATAACGAATGGAAATCCATTTTTTAATTCTAAAACAATTGTTCACTGCGCACATAAACCTACGCGTCTGATGACATTTTAAGGAGCAGTAATCACATCCAAATATTGTGAGATGCTTAAGGGAGGGTACATGAAATAAATTTCCAACTTCGAACACATCACGATTTAGAGATTTAGAGAGGAATTTACATTTTTCAGCACCTTTTCCTAAGAGATACTTATATTTCAAGGTTTTTTCGTTTAGAATATTATGTGGTTCATTGTATGGTGTCCCCTTCAAATCAGAGGGTATTCCGTGGTGGTTTTCTCGCACCCACGTATTCTCATAGTTTGCAACATAGTCAGGAGGCAACTGAAACACCCACGACTGACGATCATCTCGGTCCAGATCCTCGATGGCCAGTTCTCTGACTATGAATTCATTCCCCCCATCAATCTTCAATACCAGAGCTTGAAAGTCTATTATCAATGCATTGATCGTGACTTGCTCTAGGAGGAAGCTAGAATGAGGGTCCATTTTTTTATCCTTCTGGAAATTTCACTCTCAGGACGCTCTATTGTTCGTCACCGAAAGTGATGTACACCTTCTCGATGCCCGAAACTTTCAACGTCTGAGAAATGTTGTTTAAATGACTATTTATTATATTACTCGATCGAGTGGCTACATCAAGAGCCGAGTCAATCGATTCGAAAGAATTTACTAATGTTTTCCAATCTTCAGCTTTAAGAGATACGTGAGCGTTCTTACTCCCCAATTTTACGTGGGGTTTACCGAAATATTTCACAAATTTGACGCATAAATTCACGTACGGAGGAACCACTAAGGTTTCAAAATAGTCTGTAACGGCGGCGGCGTAGTTTTTTAGACTAGTCCACTGTTCCGGGTCGAGTCTCACGACAGGTTTATCTGAAGAGGAAATTTCCACACACGGTGTAGCCGATTCCGTCAACCAACCGATGAGCACACTTTTATTCTTGGTAAGTTTTAGAGATGACTGGAGCAGGGCTTGAGCACTACTGGAGGATGGAGACCTCCTCCTCTTCATCGACTGTGACATTCTCAACTGATGCTCATGAGGTCGTCGTCGTGCTTATATTAGAAAATGGTATAGTCACTTTCACACCCCTCGCCTCAAATTTCCCCTCAACCCCCTCCCTTGAACTATTCTTCAGAATTCGACGAAAAAATAAAAAATTTCGATCAGATGTTTGACATCAGAATTATACAGCTTGCTGACTGAATTAGAGGACTGTGATTATGTGAAGGGTCTGGTGCTACTCTCCACTACTGCACAACACTTTTGCGAAGCTGAGTGACATGTTCTTCCTTTACGCCCGCGTCCAAACTCTCGTCTAAACAGCTTGGCAGTGATGCAGTCGTTGAGTATGGGGTGGTAAAATAAGGACGTGAATTGGGAAATAGGTTTGCGAGTGATGGATCTGACAAGTGCATACAGACAGCAAAATTCCCCACAAAGATCTGATTGGTAATTTTGCAATCGAACAGAATTTTCTATGACTTTGAATGGTTCCAAAAAAGTGATAATGTCTGGGATTGATGGAGGAAAAGCATAGGAGTCGAAATACTCCGCACGTTCACCGTTCAATATGCCTACCGCGACCCAGTGGATTCCCGGTTTGTGTGAAGGATCGAAATTGACTATATAAATTCCGCGCTTAGGACGGTTGGGCATCCGATCCGATGGAAAAACACCTCTAAACTTACGTTTCGTTCTAAGATCTCCAGATAAAACGTCTTCGATGTCATCTGTTTGCATGTTGAATGCTTACTCAACTTACTTAAGGGAAGCAACCCTATTTTCATCAATCGTGAAGTGTGCATTGTATTCAGCATAGCTGATGAGCATGACTGAATTTGGAAGATTAACTGCAAAGTTAGCTTCAAAGCTCACAGTACCATTAACCGGTATTGACATGTGACTTTCTTCACCACTTCTATCCGGATTGAGATCCCAGGCTAATACAGTATATCCATGTTTGAACATATCCATAGTTATCTGATTACCCCAGTCACTATGGTTCACCCCTAAGGCTGAATAGAGTTGAAGGAATGCGCGAGTAGCAAAACTGTCCTTATCGCTGTGGAAGTTCGTCTTAACATCACCTACAGAGATACCATCTATGGACAAGTTGAATCCTGTCATCGAATAATGTTTTAGATTAAATGGATTTTTGTTTTTTTTCCCGAAAATGCTTCACCATCTACCAATATCACTACTAGGGTGGAAGGAAGTACACCGTTTATTAGGTTATCATTTTTAATTGAATCAATATTACTGGGATAGATGACAGTCTTAACTTCTATTCGCTTATATGGATAAATAGCTGGCTGTCTTTTTAATAGATCTTGATGAGCTAATAAAACTGAGGGATTTATTTCATATTGCGGGACGTAGAGTGTAGCATCTAAAATTTTAAGCATTGATGAGGTTCCACTTTCCTTGATGTAAAAGTCCGAATCTTTCAACCTCAAATGAATATCCAAGCACACACCAGTAAGAAGTAGTCTTGGAGTATTGAAAAGGTCAACGTGTAATTTTCCTTCCAATTCTACAACATTGCTATTTGCGAACCAACCCTTTCTTTTCTCGAATCCTACGTTTGCAGCGGTCTGAAGGTCTAAGTCGTGACCAGTATCCAAAGCCCATCAATTACACTCGAGGTGAGTGCGTGAAGCATCAACGCCGTAATTTAACAAGTTTTCTAAATATGCACGATGTGGATAATTATCCGAGGAGGTCAACTTAACCCCATTGAAAAGAACTTGACAATGATCGAACATTGAATGTAGAAGGTTATTAACCACCCCCGGCTGTTCATTGTCATTTTCTGTATAATCTGTACCGTCAGACTTGCACAACTTTACTTTCAAATTCAGAGTTATTCCAGCTAAATTTCTGTAATGATTACCATTATCCATAAGCTTAAACTGAAGCTCGCGATTATCGATGGAAGTGAGCGTTATATGGGGCGATAATTTCCAAACATATACGCATGTTTGCAGTAATGGTTCGCTAAAAAGGTTCAACGAGTCTGGGATGTATTCTTCCATTTCTCACGTGTTTTCGTCCTAACACTTTGGAGGCAAAGCTTTTAATAAACCGAATGAATTTATTACTAAGCTATTTATGTGAAACTTCTTCTTTTTCCTTTACCCATCAACTCGCCGAAAACATCTCTAAATATTACCCTACGCTTTATCTTATGCTTCTTTTGCTTTCCACCAACTTGCCTAGATACTTTCTTTCTTTTTGTTTTAATACGCTTAATTCTCGCTCGCTTGGGGGCGCGTAATCCTGCTCCGGTCATCCTTCTCATTTTATTCTCCGCTTTTCTTTTCAAATTATCAACCGCCTCTGTGGAACACGTTTGCAAAGCTTTCTTTATTGATCTACCTTCTCCTATATCTGCAAGAGTTTTTATACCCGTGTCTCTAAATTCTCTACCTACAGCCTTTATTCCTTGCGTAGCCAAAGGTTTTACTAAGTTCCAAATACTTCTGAAAAAAATTCCCAAGCCCTCTACCTCGCTGTTTAAAATAACTCGCTCGATACAATTGATCACCGCCTCCAACCTGACTAAAATATCGGCGGTAACGATCTACATCCGTCGACATCCCGTCAATGAATGAATAATGTACTTTTTAACTTTGTATTTATCATTCAGATCTCCTAATAAAATGTAAAACGACAGATGATGGGTTTACGCTATATATAAATGGATAAAGGTGACCCATCTTATTCATCAATTTAATTTCTATCGTGTCAAAGTCGTTACTTTCGAGTGGTATGTAATAGGGACGAAGAAATATTTGATGAGTGCCTTTATCACACATAACAACCCGCAGACATTTAGCCATAGTGTCCCCAAGGAATTGTGGTGATATAACGTCTAAGTACACAAACACTTGACTTGTCAAACGATCTCGTTCATCAGGATCCACCAGTTTTCGTTTTGGAGCCGACCGCTTCTTCATATTTGTAGTGTTGTGACCGTACCTTTTGTCGGTCAATTCTAGAAATACCCTCATGAATTGTGCGTCAAATTCCCGTACACCATACTCGTCACCTACATGTTCTCTAATTATAGTGAGTAATTCACTTAGCGTGTATTTGGTGAATGATAGCGGTATATCACCAATCCCCTCAATGCCGAAGGTTTGGGAACATTTTAATGGGTCACGAGGTTTACTCTCAGATCTAATAGAACGTTTAGATTGAAACCAATGGTGTAGCTCCTGCGATAATTCCCATATTCTATCTAACGGTGTTGCTTTTTCAATTTCCTGAAACAATTGACGTAATTGATATGTTTTAACTTTCAAATTTATGACTATATCTTTTATAACTTCCACCTCAACGACTGGACAATGTAACTCAGGTGAAAGCTTTGGCTCGGAGGGAGCTACATCAGTTTCAGTCTCAGTTTCCCCAACAGGCGATTCCTCAGATGGAGGGAAATAAATTTCAGCGAGACCTACCTTCCAGTCACTTCCTACAGATATACGTTGAGGTAATTTTGTTCGAAAGTGTGCAATAGTGTTAGCAGGAAAGAACTTTCCAGAGCTATCGCTCAACAAAGTTATGTAAAATTCACTCATTTCAATTGTTCTACTTTGGAGGCTGAAACCCAAGTGTTGAAATCATCACCGTACCCCTTCCATTTAACTAAATATTCAAGATTTCTACCCTTTCCTCTACGTTTTAAAATTTTGTCAATCTGAAACTCTGTGTTTTCATCAACAGCTGAAGTTTTGGTAAGCTCTTCTCCGTAAAACGAGCCCTTAATGCGTTCACCGTTGAGATCCTCTAACCGGTAAGTGGGGATCTGTGAATTATCAGTTTTCCAAATTTTGAAAATTTCTCAGGAAAAATTTTGCGTGTAGCCCTTAGCAAAAGGTAATCTTTCCTTGGATATACGAACGAAATCTCCGATTGAAAACTTAGGTTTTTTTACATTATTCAGCGTTAAATGATGCGCGAGTACGAAGGCGTTTCTCTCACTCACTTTTGATGGAGCCACTCCCGTGCTGGAATGTATACGATCCTTATACCCTTTCAATAATTTCGATAGCACGCTTACATAATCCAAGGTATTAAATTTTGTGAAATACTTATACATACGTCCCTTTAGAGTGCGATTGAAACGTTCTACCACCGCTGCTTTAACGTCTGGGTTTATAGTGGTAAAATGCTTTATTCCATATTTAGCAAGGAAGCGTTTAAACCTTCGGTTTGAAAATTCAGTCCCCTTATCGCTTTGGATTTTTAAAGGTTTTTTTTTTTTAAAATTACTCGAAATGCGTCGATTACGTTCTCAGCAGACTTACTCTTAAGGGGAACAGCCCATGCATATTTGGAAAACAGATCAATGATGGTGAGTAGATAACAATAACCCTCATTGAACATTTTTAATTTCCGCATATCGTTCAGATCACATTGCCAGGTTTCATCTATATACGTGGGAGTAAATCTATTCCTAGGAAATTTCTTCCGCGTAGGCTTATGCAACGTATATGTTTCCTGATCTTCCAACCATTCTCTAACACATCTTTTGCTTATTTTCTTTCCGACCCCTATCCATAATTTATCAACGGTGGAAAAGCTATAGGGATTCTCCGAATTGTAATATATTGAACTTAAAGCCTTGCCCAATTCTTGAATAGTGTAGGTTTTCTTGACTTTCCTTTTCTTAAGCGATCATTGAGAGGTGAGTTGATTTGATTGTCGTTTTTCCTATGTATCTGGTGGATCTGACAGGAGTTATGTTTTTGCTTGATCCTACCTCGCTCACTTCGTTTTCGTTTTCGTAGTCCTGATTTCTTCTGCGTTTTTTACTCGACCTGGTGGGAAATCCCGCCTCTCCTGCCTTGATTTCTTCTGCCTAGTCTTCCAAGCCTCTCTCCATGTTTCCCGCTCTTCGTTTTAATGCTTCCACCCATGATGTACCTATGTTTTGCCCTTCGCTCAAAAGAGCTCTACCATCCCTTTTTAACTTACTTCCCTCTCTCTTCCTTTCTTCTTCTTCTACCACGTACGAAATTGGAATGGGTTCACCAATGCTTTTAACCGTACTTAAATATGAATCTAATAACCTACGGGAGTGATGTCATTTTCTGGAATCGCTCATTTTTTAGTTTTCAAAACGTTCTTCATCCGTGCTTCTAAGCCGTCAACGTCTCGCGCAATTCTATCCCTCTTCAAGATCTGAGGATCGATTAATAACATCCGTTTTAGACTCATCGTATCAGACTGCCCAATAATCCGCTCAAAAGGGATCCTAAAAGTACCGGTAAAAAACCTCCCTTTTGCTTCGGTATTTCACGTTTTTTCTTTATTGATACGTTAGGACAACTCAACTTTCTTAGCGTATTTTTATGGCGATGTAATTTTCTCTTCACAGAAGGACCAATTTTATGGTTGCCGTTTAACGTATTTAGGCAACACTCTCCGATTGCGTTTATTCCGTCCGCGCTTGCAGATTCTATGAGGGATTTTCACAACTTTGGTTTGGCAGTCTTTAACAACCCGATGAGATGCTTGTTGCTATTCTATTTTCTCATAGTTTTCAGTATCCGATGATGTAAACACTGATGTTATTTCCCCTGGAAATATGTCAGTTCTAAATCTAAGTCTATCGTCCGTCTCTTGCGATAGGTCGAGAACTAAATAAGTGAAAGGCTTTGATGTCACCTCTTTATAAACTCTCAGAAGTTCGCTAGAATTCTCTGGCCAGATTTGAGCGGCTAAGTAGCGGAACTGTGACCGATCTCGAGGATTTTTGAAAACCGTTATATATTTCGCGATTAGAGAAATGTTACGAGACTGAGGGCTCTGGTAGAAAACGTTCTGTGTGATGAGTATGACTGAGATGTTAGAATGATGCGATCCTCGTGTGAATAACTCACTAACACCTTTGTTGTAAGAGTCATGCATTAAATCATCTATCACATAAAGAGTGGGAATCTTGTGAGGATTATCGAAAGTTGGAACCTTGTATTGAAATTCTACACCTCCTAGTTCCTCCTTTGGTCTACTATTGGGACTACAACACCAAATGATCCGATCGATTTCTCCATCAACTAAATCGTTTATGTTCTGTAAGAATCTTACAACGAAAGTTGTTTTTCCACAACCGGAGGGTCCAGCACAAATGCAAGTAAATGGATGTTTCCACATCAATGGTGCAGACATAATTAAATATTTAATCAACTTTCAGCAGAGTTTATACTGTATCTTACATATTCTCCAGCCTGGAAACTACCCCTTTCAATTCATCCACAACATTCGATAGAGTTGATGAACTTAAGCACTGGATTCCGAAGAGCGATAGACTCATACAACTGTCTCTTATTAAAGTATTGTTGAAATCGCTATATTCATAATAATTTCCACCTTTGAAAAAGTAAATTAAACCATTTGTATATCTGAAAGCTGAATTAATATTCGCAGGAATCGGAGGAAACTGAGTACTTATATATTTATGCTCTTTTGGCTCGAACCTACATTCATCCATCTCAACGACGAAAATATCACCGTAAAAAATGTAAGTTCTACCAGAATACGTGTTAATTGCTGCATGAATAATTGCACTGCGAGGAAGACGAACGTTCTCAATCCGCTTAGGATATCCGTGGACGGGTGCTAAACTTGGATAATTGATCATATTAATTCGATTACCTATAAAAATTACGATTTCACCTGAGGGTCTACGGTAAATCGCATTAATTGTTTTCATGCTTGATGGTAGGAAAGGGATCCAATCTGTAATGTCTTGAGATTTCACAAACGTTGTATTACTGTTTTTTAAATCTATCATCCAAAATAATTTGCCCGTAAACAAAAACAATACGTGATCCACAATAAGAAAATTATCAAAATATTCAGCATCACATACGGAAATCGAGCGGTTTTTCTGTGATTCTATTCCGTTTTCCTCTCTCCCCCCATCCTCTCTTTCTTTCTCTAAAGATTTTCAGGTATTCCATATAAGCTTTGTAATGCTAGTATATCATCTTTCTGCAACGTAAATTGACCATCATGCAAGTAAAGCGAAAACATGATAGCTCGATTATCTCTGGAATGTGATATGCCGAGAGTATGTCCGATCTCATGAAGCCTCAGGCAAAACCCTGTATAAATTCGCCAATTTATTCGAGTGATTCCCATCTTTACTCAAATACCAATCTTCCGCGTTGTCGATGTGAATCTCTAAGGGGTGAATTTCGGGAGCTGGGAACTCCGCATGAGCTAAGACCTTTCCCGGTCCGTCTAGTGGAGAAGGGCATATACCAGATTTAGAAAAATATCTATGCTTTTCCCGAGTGTTAATGATTACTATATCCGGATTATTTACATTCCGCCTGAATACTAAATTAGCGTGCTCACTCCACGCATGAAACGCTGTCTCAACCAATTGAACATGTACGTCACTAGCCATTGGATAGTGCCAGGTAATTTCTGTTTTATCCCACTTATGGTGGTACACGGCGAAACTGGTATCATCCTGCACACCACATCTTGGAATTTTCGTCAAATTAAATGTTTCTTCATTCAAAATCCCATCAGCTTTCAATTTATAATATTCTTGGAATTGTCTTAGTGATTCTCTAAACCTATCTTCTGATATATTGCTTATATCATTATCACTCACATTAAGGTAACCATATTGTTGTAAATAATCAGCGATACATAAATCTACATCGCCCCTGATAGGACTGAGAAACAAAGTCGCAGCAAAGAGTATGGTTAACATACCTCTCGTTGATGTTCACCTCCCAAAAAACGAATTTCAACTGATTAAAATTCTCAGATTTAATTAATTTATCATCCTAGTGGAAACGTTCTTAGTTTGAAATGTCCCCACGGTATGGTGTTTATTCCATTTTCACAGACATAGCGTTTGTCATCGAAGGGACTCAAAGCAACTTTATTCATCTCCACCGTCCGCAATTGGTGTTTCTGCGATCGAATGAGAGTCATCATTTTGAAGGCAAGAGTTTTTTCACGCAAACAGGTGACATAGTCATCGAACGATATTGTTTTATCAATCGTCGCCTTTTGCACACATTTTGCACGTTTACCTACGTATCCGCCTCGCACACGGTAAGAGTAAAGTTTGCTACGCAATCCAGCAAAATGTGTCATGATCTTCCCTCCACATTCATCTTTCATCTTCCCTATCACTTTAGCATTATTTTTTGAAAAGCATGGGTGACTAGTTGGATAATTAGATGTATCATATAAGGAGCTGTTCTCTTTGTCGCACTCATAGAAATCTTCATACATTTCGATGATGAAACTATCCGTATCCATATACAACAATGATGCATCCTTCTTCTTAATATGTCCATAGAAAAAGTCATACATTAAAGTTTTTGAAATATCTAAAACTGCTTGACCAATGTATAAAGGCTTGTTCATTTTGATTGAACTACATCGCTTGTGATCGGCAACGAGATTCTCTGCGAAAATAGTTCGATCAAGAAATAAAGAGCTACAAATCAATTTATCCAATCTTTTTCCATTATTGACGAGTTCCATACTGATCCGATTACGCATATTCTCCATAGTCTTACCAAAGACTGCATTATTCATTAGCTTATACATTTTTTTATCAAAATCAAACTTTGCCATTTTCCGTTTTTCCGAAATGAGGTCAATGTATGACTTCATCCATGGAGATTGGTCAAACTCTATTACTCTATGGATCTTTTTCAATTTAAGACCTGCTGACAATGCCTGCTTTAATGTTTTGTAATGGATTACATAACGTTCCTTATCATCTAATGTAGTCAATAATTTACCATATTTCCCCCCAGGAGGGGTCTTTGTTTCACCGCAAAAAGGAAAGTTCGAGTGTAAGTCGTGTAGCTGTATTGGGTATTCTAAATCCACTTCCAACAAGTAACCCTTGGGAGAATTGTCAGGGATAGTCATCACATCAACATGTTGGCTCACCCATCTAAAACCTCCCGTCGGGAGACATTCTGACATTGCCCATCCATAAAGGTTGTTCGCGTCAACATAGGTTAAATATATAGACTCCTTTTTCGAATCATAGTCTTCCTCCATGTACTTGTTGTTAGCCTCCGCGTAACGCTTCACACACTGACTGATTCCTCCGCGAATACCATTTTCGAACATGAGGACCATATCATAGTCGGTCAAAAGTTCTAGCGTTATTGCCGTATACTTAAGCATTGCATCGAATGAAAGCCCTGGTATTGTGTAATACCAAGCAGGATCTAACCCATAAGTACATAAGTAAGTCATACATGATCTTCGAAAATTTTCAAAAACGTCTGCCAAAAGAAGGACGTCAGTTTTCAAATAGAAGTCTGAATATTCCCCCAAAGTTTTACAATCAAATTCGATCCATACCTTTTTAGCGAATTCATATTCCTCACTAGTAATAGTATCCTCCGTTAGTGTGCTAAAGAAATGTTCAACGGAGGGAAGACTAACATCATTCAATTTTTCCTAAGAATTCACATATTCATATGGAAAAACCCCCTTACGCGTGACAAGATCGAGTTTTTCCCTAAAAATGTGACATGTTTGCTTGAATGCATCTTTAGGGAGACTGTCTACCAATTTTGAAAGAGAAGTTGACAAAAATCTAAAGCTATCAACGAAGCGGTATGTGAAGTTGGAATCTATATATTTTGAAAAGGAAATATACTTTTCCTCATTGTTTGGGATACAAGTGATCCTCATGTCATCAGATCCTAAATGTGGGACAATTAGATGTCCGTCATAGTTTGATAGATTGTGAATGAAGACTGGAAGAAAGTTGGGAACTTTGTAATTAACATTGTATACTGTGTGAGCTGCACCTCTAAATTTACCCGAAAGATGGGCGTGATCTCTCACACGATCCTTACCTAACTGAAAACCACAGATATGACAAACAGAAGCTTCATTAAATGTGAGAATTTCCTCATCAGTCAATGTATGCATCGGTACAGTGGTTTTATACACGTCTCGCACAAAATTTGTCATTTCTTTCAGTTTTTCGAGGAAGACTTCCACCGCATTTCTACCTCTGTATAGAATAGGCTCAAAACCTTCGCCTGTGTTGGCTACTAAGAGAGGACAGAAGGACATCACTTCGTGCTGTTGTCGTGCTTCAGTATACGAATGCTCGTTGTGGGGGGAACAACCTGTGATTTTGGATAGGACACACTCAAAGTCTGCATATGCGACATATGGAAGTTCAGCTGTATGTGAAAAATTTTTAAATTTCAAATATACGTCTTCACCTTGGGGGAGAATAATTTTACTTGAAGAATTTCTAGCACAGTTTTCCTTATGATCAGCAAGAGAATTTTCTGTAAAGCAGTGCTTTAAACAACGTTTACAAAAATATAATTTCCCTTTATGTTTCGCCATCTGACTAGACACCAATTTATTAAAGTCTTTGATACAGCAATAATGAGACTTCTTTCCCTCAACTAGATAGAGAAGATCATGATGATCTTCCAGCTCCTTATTAACAATTTTAATGGGGTAAACGTCATTCCTTTCATCTAAGCCGAAAACATTGATGGAAATATTATTTTTACGCTCAAATGTTGCAATTTGGGAAATTTCCACTGGGTAACTTATACAATTCCAATCATACCCATTTTTAAACTCAAATGTGTTATATTTAGAGACACGCTGTGGATTAATAGGCACATTTTTTGCCCAAATAGCATATTTAAAGCAAAAATCATCGTTGTTTCGCACATTTATAACGCTATGCGTTAGCTTTTTCTTGGGTGGAAGCTCGATTAGCGAAGATCCTCTCAGTGGACGATAACGATTTATTCTCAGCTCTAGCCCTAAGATTTCAGTAAGGGACCACCCTGAACTTTTCGCAGAACTTTCAGATTTTTCTTTCAAAATTTTAGCAAATAATACGTCTAGAATTTCATTAACATCATCTGCCTTCAAAACTCTAACATTTTTCGTCTTGAAACATCTATCCTTTTCCTCCAATTCAGACACTTCTTTTTTAAATTTAGCCTTCACCAAAATATTGATTTTTAGGGCTATGTTTTTCAAGTTATAATGAATTTTTTCATGAAGTAAATTTTTGATACTATTCAAAAAAATGACTAAATCTGTATTTCTTTCCCCACCACTCACCCAGTAGGTTTTCAAACGGTTGCGAGCAGAAATTAACTCCCGGATAGTGGTTCCTCCTCCAGTCTGAACTCCGCGTATGGCATGACGGTGATGAACATCCGACATCTCGTGGGCGGCTAAGTATCTTGGGTTGTAGTAAACCCAGCAGGTTTCACACAAAACATCCTGAAATCCATGATGAACTGCATGACGGCGATGAACCTCCGATGTCTCGTGGGCGGCTTGGTATCTTGGATTGTAGTAGACCCAGCACGATTCACACAAAACATTTTCTAACTCCATAGTGATCAAATTTATAAGTGAACTTATCTCGAGAAACCCCTCCCTTTTTATAAGGCGTTCATCCCATTATACATACCACCGCCACCTATTGACTCTCATCGGAAAAACAGTTGAAAAACGTTCAGCGGTATAAGGAGTATTTGAAATAACATCCAATAGTCTTGAAGTTACTTTTAAAAAGTTTGTTTATTTTTAACAATAACAATTTTTCTTGTAACATTATTTAATTTTTGAGAAATAATTATCAATAAAATGAATAACATTTTTTATTTAATTTTTAAATAACTATTTTTGTTACAATTATTAAATTCTCCCCCCATGCATTGTTGTTAAATTCAGTCATTTCTTCGGCGGTTAAAATAATAAATTCTCGAAATCTAGTTACACTAGCCTCTAGTTTTTCCACCACATACTCCTCCCCTTCCATTAACTCTTCTCCTTTAATAACCTCCGCCAACAACTGCTGAGTAAGCATTTGCGACTTGATGGACATCTTGAAGTAAAGAAAAAAAGATGGGTTTAGAATAATGAATTGTGTGATTTGAACCTGTACCTTCGCGGCGGAAAGCCTGTACGTTAGATGAATATCAACAATTTAATATTTAATTCAAAGTGAATACACTTATGGTTTTGTAGATGAGATTTAGTTTCTTTCGTGAGAAACGTTGGTAGCGGTATTATTGAAGGACTGTAATAAAAATTATTCGTATAGCTTATTTTAAATTATTCATAATAAGTTTCCGAGAATTAATATGAATAGCAACAATTTACTATTTAATTCGAGCGAATATACTTACAATTTTGTTGATGGGTAGCTGCGTTGATGAGAAGCGGTGTTGTTTTTTTTGATGGCGGCAGTATTACAGAATGGGAGTAGCGAAAATAACTTGAGCTGAGTCCGGGATTTAGTGCTACTGGAATTTAATTTAAATAAATATTCTAAGTTTACAAGAAGAAATATGAATAGCTTATAAAAAATTATATTTAATTCCTAGTGGAAAATGCTTACGGAGGTTTTTTGATGGCGGCTGGAGCTGGTGAAAACTGGAGCAGAACTTCAAAAGCACGTATTCGAATGTGATATGCATGCTTCTTCGACGACTATATATACGGAATATCCCCCTCTACCACGATCACATGCACCAATCAGAGACCGAGGCTGTTGAATTTTTCTTAACGCAAAGAGTGTGTGGCAATAACCTCATGAGTGCGAAAACAAGTTTATGAAGGTTAAAAGAAATGTCAAGTTCCAAGGTTATCAAGGTTAAAAGGAAATATCCGGGATGGCGCCAATAAATGGTAATAACCTTACGAGTGCGAAAAACAAGTTCCAGGGTTATCAAGGTTAAAAAGAAATATCCGTGAAGCAAATAAATGGCGTTAACCCCTAGAGTGTTGAAAACAAGTTTATTAAAATTATGGAAATGTCAAGGTTTTTTCTGACGCAAATGAGTGCGGTTATAGCAACTGTGGAAAACAAGTTTATTAAGATTATCGGAAATGTCAAGGTTTTTTCTGACGCAAATGAGTGCGGCTATAGCAACTGTGGAAAACAAGTTTATTAAGATTATCGGAAACGTCAAGGTTTTTTCTTTTGCGAATGAGTGCGGCTATAGCAACGGCTATGAAATCTTCGGAAAATTCCGTGACGTGATCGCAGGATGTGCGACGCAAAATAAACTGGCTGGAGTGAGACGAGGGCGTATCCCAGAGTAGCCTTATAAATACGGCTTGCTGAGGGGGAAAAGTTATCATTCAACATGGAGCGGTTTTCGTTGGTGATTGAAGTATGCTTCTACAATGGATATTTCCTGTGCAGGGACTGCACATTGAATAAGCGGTTGGGCGAGCCGGGTAAAATTCTCTTGAGGGAGAAACGATATCTCACATCGTTTCTCCCGATGGAATTAAAACTCTGCCCGTGTTGTGAAGGTACTTTAGTAACATCAGCATCCTCAAACTGTACGCTAGAGTACTTCTCTTCAGACCCCCTCGCACCACGAAGTGGTAGTCATCTGGCACGGGGGCCTGTAGTAAGCGGAACGGAGGGTAACCACTCAGCAGCGCCGGCGCCGTCAACTGGCTACCCTGTTCTCCAAGTGGCTCATGTGGCGTTAGACGCACGTGCACCATCTCGCTTTGAACCATTTCGCTACCCTGCATCAGGGCTGCAGATTACTTTGGAGCCGAGACCTACCCTTACCCTGCGGCGGCAACAGGTACGGTTCGACCCTCTCGCACCAAGAAGGGTACCGGAGATCGTGATTCCGCAGAGTCAACATCACCAGGCTGCACCGCCAAAGGTGCCAGACCCCGCCTAGGGTATCAAGGCATGCTGTGCCGCAAGTATCTGTGGTGTTAGAAGAACGACCGCTGAACCTGACGTCTCCACCACCATCGGGGAAGTAATACCACAACCGCTCTTCGATCATCCGTCTCACCACTGCGAGCGCTCCACCACTCATCCTCCTTACTACCCGCCTACAGCCTGCAACTGCTTTTGTTTTTTTGTTTTTTCTTTTAGTTTTTGGGAAAATAAAATATTTTCATTTTAATTTGAAATAAACTTTATTTGAAACTTATTTACCATTCAAAAAATTGTTATCATCTTCGAATGAGCAATTTTCAGAATAAATGTACAAGAATGTACAAACTTTCCTCTTCCAATATCAATACTCTGATATTTCAATCTGGAATGTCGCCCGGTTGTATAAGTCACAGGAGCACACAATCCACCATCTGTACATAAATCTAAATCAAAGTCCGTATAACTCACGTGAGCACATGAACGACCATCGGTTTCTGTACGTAGAGGAACGAACTTTGCAATTTCGTACACATCTGCCACAATGGAGGGATCTTGTCTTTCGGCCTTGGCTAGCAACTCTTCTTCCAGCTGCAGATGCTCCAACGTCGACACGTTTAATTGTTCAGTAACCAAATTCTCATTTTCGAAGCCTGAAAAATTCAATGTACTCCCAACAAGTGATATACATTTACCCATATGCTTAAAGTCCACAATATATAGTTTTTCAAAGTTCAGCGTGAGGATAAGATCATTATTCTCGGTGGTAATAAGTCGTTTGGAAAGAACCACCTCGTAAACATTATTCACAACCTTACTGACTTCGAGCGAGTGCTTACCACCAAGTGTAGCACTAACTGAATGTAACACAGACGACATGTTCACAGTGAATAAAACTGAGGCAGTTGTCTCTGTAGCGAAATAGAGCAGAGCTATTTATACACCTCTGAAAGATTACTACGCATGCGCTAAACCTCTTCCCCTCCGTCGCCGCTCCCATCCCTCCCACCCCCTCCACCCCCACCACCCCCGCACCACGCACGCATTTCCACTTTCAACTTTTTTCAACGCGCTTTCAACTGTTCCACCACGCACTTCAACGCGCATTTACACTTTCAACTTTTTTTCAACGCGCTTTTACACTTTCAACTGTTCCATTTTTCGACTTTCAACTGCTCCACGTTTTCGCCACCTCGCACCACGCACGCATTTACACTTTCAACTTTTTCAACGCGCTTTTACACTTTCAACTGTTCCATTTTCGACTTTCAACTGTTCCACGTTTTCTCAAATCGCCACTAGGCGGAGACACTGACCGGAAATACGTCATAAACAAAAATGGCGGACTTCCAGAAAAATGGCGGACTTTCGGTGAAACTGTGCCAGGACCCGCTTTTTCACTCCTACTGTCAATTTAGAATTTTGAACCATTCCGTAACGACAATGAAGAACTTCAGTGCAGTGTCTGATCTATAGTACTTCTTACTGGGTTGTCCCAAGTGCTTCGAAGCCGTTCTTATACCGCAGTTTATTTATTTATTCGTTTTGGTCCAAAAACAGCACTTTGTGGCCTTTACATCGGACAACAATGACAACAGTAACAACAATACAAACACCCAAGCCCTAGGTGGAAAAAATCCCACCCTTGGTTTGGCAGACGACCCGTTAAAAACCCACGACCCTTGGATTGGCAGACGAGGACGTTGTCCCGCCGCCAGAACCGGCCGGAAAACCATACAGTTCGATGGTTTACACGAGTGAAAGAAAATCCTATTCCACAGACGTGGTCAGAATAATAAATTTTCGTTTTGTCGTCTCGTCATGTGTGCCGGTAGTTACTTGAGATGGAATGGTATTATAATAAATAAGTACATTCATATTAACAGAGAATAATTGGTCGTATTTTTTATTTTTTAAAGGTTCTTAACATTTTTCTAGGCAAGGGTTGTTCTTTGGTGTTACATTTATAATGGGGAGAATGCGTTTGTCAACTGTGATAGAGAATTACCATTTACTGATATTGATGTATTAACACCCTCTGCATTGTTTGATTCAATTCAATTGGTATGGAGTAATTTGTATTGTGTTAAGCAGTTTGTTAGTGGATATAGGTAGTGTGCCATTTGTCTAGCGAAACCATATTCTCATGTGTTAATATAGTTGTCTACAAACTGGGGATGAGATGGACATTAAATGTCTTAAGCTGCGTCACGATTTCAGAAGAGAATAGTTATGTACCCAGCGCAGTACGTCTGTTTAGAAAACCTGATGATCTGGCATTCTTACGGACTATGACAAATGACTCAATGACTGTATACTTACAATATTACGACTGAGAAAGCAACAAGTAGGTATAGGCGGCTCTATTTCCCATCTGCATTCCAGAAATAAATATTGCCTCGCGTTGATATCTCCACAAACAACCGTTAAATGTCACTACATGTTCCTCCATCGACCAGGAATTCGTAGTAGCAACACATTTAGGCCGATTGATTACAAGCGGTCACTATCTGATTATGCCACAGCATTTTTAGAGAGATATGCATTTAAAACTGGTGAGTTTGTGAGGAGAAGTGGTCTATCGGTATTCTCTCTCTTACAGGTTATTTATTTATTTAAATTAGCTCATCCAGCCGAGCAGCTGTGGAATAATGACAGTGCATGTTTACATCACGGGTCCCTCCTACGCGGGCCTTTGTTAGTAACGCTTCCGAAACTTATCTTTCCATGCGAGTGAAAGAAGCGAACAACAATAAGGGATTGGGCCAGAAATCGTTTTAATAACTTTACCGTGACGGTAAAAATTGCTTGCTTCTGACTGATGGTGTATTTGCTCTCAAATATACGGCGATGAAAACTGAAAAAACATCTTACGATAGCTACTGCTTGACGATAGCTGCTGCCAGTTCCAGTGAGCTGCTACTGCTGCCTGTTAGTTTAATCGACAGAGTAAATCCTCCTCACTTTTACTATCCATTACGCACCCGATTTACATCTGACGCCATGCAGCAAAGACTGATTCAACTAATCAACGCGATTGCTCCATGTCTGATGGCAGTGCAACAGTGATTTGGTTTAGAAACTTACGCAGTGTTCCGGGCTGAAGTCAATCAACTGCAAAAATATAATACGAGCAAGTATCAACTGCAGTAGTAACTTGACACGTATACATGGAACACGCGAAGACAAAGTAAGACTATGCATTTTGTTGAAAGTTTCATATGATACAACTCCGACAGGAAAAAATGATAAAAATATTCAAAAATGGTACATTCCAATTGCAATTAAGTGAAAATTTTAATTTAATTTTGTAATTAATTGTGGCAATTGGAATTAAATTTTAAAAAATGCGTAGTAATACATTTTTGGGAAAAGAGTAGTTCCCTCCCTTATATTAGAGATGATTTAGATTTAATTTAGATTATTCGAAGCTGCCCAAGAAGAAAGTTCACCATTTTTAAATCTACACAAATCACTCACCCTGGTATTTTATCTTCTGTAAGACCAATGCTATTGTATCGTATTCTTCTTTCATTTTAGTTGAACGAGCGATTGGTATTGCGCCAAACCTGTTACCATTGTGAAGAAGTACACATTTTAAACTACGCTTGGAGCTATCAATAAACAAACGCCAATCACTAGCATCATATTGTGATAGTAGTCCCATTTTTTCCAAAAGACCCTTAACGTCTAAACAAAATGTAAGATTGTCTTCTTGAGTAAAGAAGGGTAGCATATTCTTTTCCCTTGTGCGATAAAAACTTATTTTTGTACCGGGTTGCAGTAAATTCTTTTCATGCAGTCTTGATGCTAGTAGTTCGGATGCTTCCTTCGATAAGTTCAGTTCTCTAGCAAGATCGCTTAGTTCATCTTGATTAAATAGTTGAGGAATTGTTGATACCCCCTCGTAGTCACTGCCACTATCGTCAATAGAATGAGAAATATTTTCAAATAACTCAAATTCTTCCTTAGATATATCTGGTAACGTCTGAAATATTGGGATCGGTATTCATTCTGAATGGAGTACCGGGCGTATAGCTGAAGGCAAATCTGGATATGTCCACTTGTGGCGATTTTTCGATTAATTCCCGAAACATTTACTATGCAAAAATAACAATCGTCAATATGGTTCACAGGTTCTCTCCACACCATTGGCACACCAAATTTTAGACTTTTCCTTTGTCCTATTGTCCATTTCCGCAGATGTTCAGTACATGTTTTACACACAAAATGCGGTGCCCATGTTTTATCTTGGTCACCAAGCTTAACACCAAAATATCCCAAGTATGCACGTTTCACAAAGTCTGTAATATTTTTCCTATTTTCTTTTACCATATATTCCCATGTATACTTATAGATTTATTTAACTTCGAAAATTATTTTCCGGAATATATGAAATATTAAAACAACTAATCGTAAGATGTGCCATATCTAAAAAAGTAGAGCTGTTAAATAAGAACGGATTTCATATGTAGATTCAGCTCTACAAATATAGTTAAAACCACACAAAGATTCCCGGAACCAAAAAAAAAATTTTGTAGGCCTGTGTAATTAATGCATGTCTATGGATAATGTGTTTTAATATGTTACATTAACAAATAGCATTATGCACAAAAAATTACCTCAGGGAAAACTGTTCTCATATACCTTTGGAGAAACTCTTTATTTTTGTATGAATGTTCTTTAAACTAAAGTTCAATGCTTTCCTAAATTTTGAATGGGAATTTTTTGGATCATTCATTATTATTGTGTTTCCAGCTTGAATAATTAAACATATTAAACCACACTTCATTAAATTAGCTGAAATTCATATTTTTAATCATAGGCACCTACCTACCTCTTTGTTCCCTTGGTCTATCAATTGCAGCTGGTTTCAGGCAGTGAAAAAATGAATGGCTGCCTGTTACATATTTTTTAAAACATTTCATCACTCCATAAATAGATAGGAAAAGTCTTTATTTATATCTACCATATTGAAGATTGGATTACATCAATTAAGGCTGAATCTATTAATTATAAAAACAAAAGAATAATGAAGCCACGTTATGAAAACCCAATAAATACTTTTAAACTAGGCACCACTGTGATATAAACCACAAAAAAATCACAGTTATCAACCTCCCAGAGGTCTGTTTGGTTAGAGATGGTAGAGTTCACTCAGCACTAAGGCCAAGGGGTGCTAAATTCGCACATCATGGGTAAGGGGGGTGTCAGTGCCTTTCCCTGTGCCGGTTATTGTTTCCCATGAAAATCTGGAACCCTAAATAAACTGCTGGGTATGGCTGAGGGTGCCTTCCAGACATTACTTTGAATTGAACCTGGGCCCTCCAGTCAGCAGTCCAGCACTACTCCCGGAAAGCCATGTCTACCAATGATATGTTAATTTGAATTCTTCCTTTTCCATCATAGCAGGGTGAATTTTTGACGCTTATCACAAATTTTGGAAGCAATTAGTTTATAAGTTGAAACTTTCTGTAAACAATACCTTTCATGATGATTAAGAAAAAAATTTAGCATAACCAATGTGCATATTTGAAAGTATTATTACATTCAAAATTCTTCTTACACCATTATGGAGCGAATGATTACATGTGCAATTTGTCAGTTTCCCAGATCTCCATGGGAACCCAGAGCCAACTCAGGGAATGGAATTAGCCTTGTCTTATTATCCTGTTGTGTCAATTTCACACATGGTACAAATATTTATTAATTTAAGGAGATCACTCTTATAAAACCAGCCTTCAAGTAGAATTGCTTTGATTTGAATTCAGATAAATGAGACAGTTTCTCATGCAGAAAGTACAAATTATAGAGACTGACAGGAGAGAAACATTTTTCAAACCCCTACAGGTCCACCCATCTTCATTTCAATTAATATTGTCTATAATCATTTTCAAATATACATTTGAGAATCTCTCCTTGTTCATTCTTTCAAACAATTGGGTTGGACATGGTACTGAGATTAACAGATGAATATTAGCATTTTCACAGTTGCAATATTTACTTTGTTGGGACATCAAGTAGAAAAAATTTACCATTTCAGTGACATTCATTTTCTTCTGGAGGTATCACATGAGGTAGCAACTCAAGGTTCACATGAAATAATCATTGATATCCCTTGGCCGCAGTTTGTGTCACTGAACAATAGGTAGGATATCACCAAATATGGCTGAATCTTGCTTAATCTCATCATTTCTACTCAGCCCCTGAATTTTTACTCAAAATTTCCACTTTTTGCATTACTTTAGTATGAGTAGTGTTTTGCATTTATTAAATATTCAAGAGTTCCTTCCAGTGAAGTAATTTCAATTATAACTAATGAACTTTCATGAATAGCATAATATCAAAAGGATGAAAAGAAATTTAATTGAGCACTTTCAATAATGGGCATCAAGTTATAAACGATAATTATATATTTGGATTTTTTAAATCGATTGTAAGACACTTTCTTCATAAATTCACCACCATTGCCATGAAAAATACCAACATGTGACCACTACAATTGCTTGCCTTTACCACTGTTACAAATACTTAAACAATCAGGATTCAGAAGCATCTGTAGGACAAGTCATAACCATGACATCACTATTAAGAAAGTTACAACGGCATTGCATTTCAAGATTAGACCTTTTGCGGTTTAACTTTGATCTCAAATAGTTTTTTAATTACTAAAATTACCCTCTTTCCCATTTAGGTCAAACCTTTATTTTTTTCATTGTAAATTTTATTTAATGGCCTACCTAATAGAAATTTACAAGTATTCAGGGGAACAAGGTGGTCCATAGAAATTATCTCTAGATTCCCAAATAGGGTATTTCAGCTCTAAAGGCAAAACATTTCTCTGTTAAGGAGTCATTATGACCATACATCATGATCCTTGCAGTAATGCAATTGATGGAGCGCCAACAGCACCAATCCATTATCTATCGCCAAAGTTCTCTTGATGAATTGTGGTGGTGAAGGGCTTAGAGGAGACAGGAGTGCAATTAAAGGAAGAAACGGAAGGGTTGGAAAAAGATGACTGGGGACAGGGAAGTTGCCCAGCCAACTGCATCCCATTTGATCCCTCCAAAGTCCCGTGACAAGCCTTCCTTCTTCCCTTCTACTTTCTCCATTCAGCCTTATACCAAAATAGCTTGTGTCCTTCTCTTCAGTCCCTCAGCTATTCAAATAAAACAACACCTCAGTGCTAAAACATTTAAGAAAACTTTTGGAGGGTATACCCAAGGAGAGTATTGTTGGGAGCAACAAAGAACTCTTTTCTAGGAACAAACAAAGAGGTTTCATGGAATATTTTAAAAAATATGATATTATTCAAGCCATGAAAATAACAAATCCCAATTGCTTAGAAACCATTACCATTTTTAGAGCATTTCAGCTGGAACTCCATCAACTCACATCAAACTATTTGAAGCTCCAATTGGGGTCACAATCCATGTTTTCATGAGAACCTGACTATTATGGTGTATAGAAGTAATTGATTTGTAACTCAATGATCCCTTTAGGTAAGTAAGATTGAATAATTCTCTCAACTTAGATAAAGTATAATAGAAACTTCATTTCACAGAGCACACTACCCAACTTGAATCCAAACAGCTGAGGGGAAATTGGAGATTGATTTTGAAAAGTTTTCTCCGATTGAAAGATTCATTTGAGAAAGAAAAAAGAAAATCAAAATTTGAGTAAAAAAATGAAATGCTTTCAATTTATTGAAGAACAAATAGCCATATTTGGCTTGAGCCATGACACTAACTACATACAAAGGTCACTATCTCTTGTAGAAGTTCTGCAAAAATCTTGAGGTCAAATATCTCCAAATTTTCACAGAAGGGATAAAATATGTGAAGATTCAAAATAGCTTACGTCACTACATGCAGTGTGAATCCTGCTCTCTTCCCTTTCCCCTCTTCTGCCTCAGCGGACCTCATGTGGTCGAGCACACATCCGAATGTGGCTTCCTTCATTTGAGAGCACCCAAATGGTGATACCAAAGTCATGCTGATGATGAATTGGAGATGTTGCAGATATCAAAAAACAGTTTCTTCCGAAGTAGAGTTCATTCTACGGTTGGAGTAAGATTTGAGGTTTGTCAATCTTATTTCTAGATAGGAAGGAGAAATTTAAAAAAGTAAAACAATGGGAGGGGTGGCAGCATGGGAGAGTTTGTGATTAAAAAAAGGATCATTCAACTAACTCAACAGTTTGGGGGTCAAGGCAACAAAGGAAAAAAATCAACAATACGTTGCTGAACGAGGAAAATTTGGTTAAACAATGTCCCTATTTTTGGATCTGTGCGGTTGAACTATTATTACTGTTACTGTTTCTGTTCATGGCATCAGAACTGGATGGCATTTGGTTAAATGAAATTTATCAAGATAAAAATAATACTAAATTTAGTAAGAAAAGTAAGCTTTTCGAATGCAGATTGATATGATGGGTATGAATTGTGGGTTTTGAATTCTTTTGTCAAAATTGCAATAGATAACATTGTTTGCCAGTAACAGTCATTTCAATTACTATGCAATGCAAGGGGTCTCTCAATTTAATGCTCTATTTGATGGATAGACGTGTCCATTCTAGCATATGGCACCAAGTAGGATAAGGATATCCAAGAAAAGCTATGCCACCACTGTGATTCGAACCCTGGCCTTCATCATGGGAAGCCAATACAATTGCTGCTGCACCAACCTGTACTCCGTCGTTGAAGTCATGTTATTTGGGTAGTAACCAAGAATATGAAAGTATTCTAAAAAATTTGATATTATGCGAAGATTATTCTAGTTACAAATTTTTTACAAGATCATAAATACGTGGCATCAGTTTTAAATGACATAAATGGCTCGACTGTGAGTAAATATCCACACTTGGAACGAATTTTAACTAGGCACATGAAAAGAGAAAAAAATGAGCAACTTATCTGGCTGGATCATTCGTTGCCAAGTAACTGTTCAAAACATTTGTTATATGCATTATATTAACATTTCAAAGAGAATGATGCGACATGGTAGCCTAGAGCACCGAATTTTACGTAATTTTAAGTGGTCCCGTGAATGAACTACTGGTCGATATGTTTGGAGAAATCTGGAATTAAAATAGGAATATTATGTGGTATTCATCAATCGAGGAAAACGATGTTTTAGGACAGAGATATTATTAGAATGTCCCCATTCAATGTATTCTACATTTCCCCGCTGGCTAAGAGAGATCATCGCGAGCTGTACAATCATCGTCATATTTCAAAAGATTCCTTAGGATCAATTACAAAGATATAAATCGACGGCGAGAGTTGGTGTTACTCATTCAAGCCCACCTAGAATACGGGGAGCAGGGTCCAGTAATTCCATTGACTCAGCTGAGTGAAGAAAGAATGACGGAAAATTGAGCCGCTCAATCTTCCCTCATTCTGATATTCGCTCCTCGTCCTCCCACCGCAGACACGAACAATACTTCCAGAGAGCTCACTCACGTCCCGCTCCAGAATAGGGAGGCTGCCAGGAGCAGAAGAAAACAATGTTGGCTAAAGGGTGAGATGGAGGAGTGCAGGGAATGAAGACTTGGAAAACAAGGAAACGTGAAGGGGCGGAGAGCGAGCATGCGTAATGTGAGGCTATGATGCTCGCCTGGGAAAGGGAGGGGATGTGACGGAGGAGGGTTAGGACGTGAAAGGTTGGGAACAAGAATGAAGGGGGAAAAACTCGTCCACTGTAGATGACCTGGCGGATGAGTGATTTGGACTGGTGAAATGAGTGTAGGAGGAGGGGGGGATAAGTTTTTTGGGGTGGAGGTTCTTTCACGCTGACCTATCCGATGGCTTCGCACGTGGGAGAGGAAATAAGGGAAGGGGTGAGAGTGATTTCAAGGAGCGCGGCAGCATTCGACCATGGCAAACGTAGCGATTGATTATGGTTCAAGCCGAGTCCCAAGTTTCTAGGCTGCCTTTCCAAGCGGAGTGAGTTGAGGTTGCTGTACTTAAATTAGACACAAGGCTATTGGGGGACGGCGTGGTGGGGCATTTCACTAATCCTCTTTATTTTGGACAAGGGTGGGGTGGCCCGTGCCGAGAGTATTTCCTACGAAGCAAGCCTTGACAGACACAGGTAAGAATATAGGAAGCATTTCTATCTCCGTTTCGAAGGTAGAAGAAGGCAAAGGTTCCCTTTGCTTTGGTCGCTCAAACGAAGGAAGTTTCGAATTCGAATTAGACTTTTTTCCACTCTCAGTTGGAAGCACAAGTGATCACGGCAAATTAGTCCGAAGACTTAAGGCGACTCTCTATACGGGCCTAAAATCTTCCAAATAGATTTATTATTCAATTGATTCAATAATTTTAATGAAGAATATCTATATGAGCTTTTATCACCAAAGAGTGACGTTGGCCAAATTTTCACATACGGAAATATCACTCAGAGTCGTCCAATAACTTGTAAACCTTTCAAAAGAGTTTAGAAACCTTTGATTAATTTAATTAAAAAATAGCATTCTAGGTGGCGTACTTGTGTTATCAGCGGCACCGTTTCACGGTAG